>LBNU01026206.1:0-65688 GCA_014162995.1 Artemisia annua | reverse complement strand
TTTTATTTTTCGTACGTAGACTTTTAATAAACGTAACGACATTTTTAGATTGTAAACGTTTCCAGTTTTCCAGTTAATTGTTTGTAGTGTATTATTTATTCATTTTCATTTAAATTCGTCAGTTTATTCCAATCAATCTCTTTTTCCAATCATCGTTTCATTAATCACTTGATCTCATTATCGTTTTCGATACAATTCACACCTCATTGGGATTTTAAAGACCCGGGGAATTCCTATACTCCTCTTGGTTAGTATTGACCCTAGATGGCTTGACTTTTGTTGACCAAATACTTGGTTGACTTTAGTTGACTGTTTCAGGGCCAATCAATGTTCTTCGAACCGTTCTCATGTTACCTACACCCAATGAGTTTCATCCCATGTTAACTGAACTTGAAATCCTGGATTACTTCATTGATCTAGGATACGATGTTCAAGATCATCTACCACTCACCAGACTATCGAGGTTCAACGTCAAATATCTGCCACAACCATGGAGAACGTTCTACATGTTGATAGTCAGATCAATTGCTGGAAGGAAGAGTGGTCCCGAGCATCCACGATTGGAGCACCTACAAGTGTTTTGGGGAATGATGAGCATGAAACCGATTGACTTTGCCAGATCCATAATGAGCGACATGATCCATCACATTCAGACTGACCGTGAAAGGACCGTGATTCCGTTCATCAGGTTCATAAAGCTGCTCATTGAACACTTCTGTGAGAAAACACATGATTATCTCAAGAGAATGCATGACCGAACAGAACCCAAAGACATCTACAACTAGGACTACAGGATCTCCTTCGTGAAAACCATCAGGTTCGTTACAAGGACGAAAGGAATGAGAATCCCAGACCACTTTCTGGATGAAGAGATCAGAAAGACTCAAAACTTCAAGATTTATGACAAAGCCTTTCAAGCTGGGAAAGTTGGTTACATTGGTGAAGAAGAAGAACCAGCTTCTATAGTTCAAACCCGAAGCAGAAGAGGTGGCAAGTCGGGAAGTACAAGCAGCACCACAATCTCCCAACAATCTAAGACCAAACCGAAACCACCCACCAGACCAAGAAGGAAAGTCGCACCAAAACAAATTCCTCAAGATGAACCGTCAGCTTCATCGTCAGAAACAGAAACTGAATCTGAATTCGGTTCTGAATCAGATGACGAAGAAGACTTTGAAAGAAGAACTAAAGCAGAGGATGATGAAGAGGAGTTTCCTGGACTTGAACTTGCAAAACAACTTAGCAAGGAAACACCTCAAAAGGAACAACAGAAAGGTACAGGGATCACCATTAATGAACCCAGTGGTGATATTCGTGATGAAGAAGTAGATGAACAAACTACGGTACCACTGGTAGACAAGCGCAAACTCAAAAGCATCATTGTCGATACCAGAGCAGAACAGAAGCAGCAAGAGAAAGAATTTAAAGAAGCTGCACTTCTAAGTCTCCATCATCCACAACCTCATCAAACACCGCTCAAACTACAAACACATGAGGGTGGCTCAAGTAGCACTGTAGTTCCTCCTTCCTCACAGACTGAAATCGAACAACGTGATCCAGAAGGGAACATTATTATGAAGGAAGCTACAGAGGAAGATGCTGAGAAAGAGCAGACTGAGTTCATCACACCAGAATTCATTGATCAAGTTCGTAGAGAAGAGGAAATTAAGAGGAAGGCAAAAGAGGAGACGGAAAGATTACTTCGTAGCGATGATGAAGACGAAGAATTCTTTGACACTGACCAACTCATCAACTCTCCTCCTCAATCATCTTCAAAGGATCCACCGATTCCCTCAGGCACACCTCCAAGGGTTCCTTCACCTCCTCCATCAGAACCTGACCATGAATCATCTTCATCATCATCACATCATTCATCTCCACCACCAACAAAGAAAACATCGAAAGGCAAATCGATCAAGAAGAAGAAGGGAAGCAAATCATCCTTGACAGCATCGCAAAGGATCAGACAAGCTGTTGCTATGGCAAGGCAAAAGAAGAAGGAGACACAACCTCAAGCTGGAGACCTTAAAGACCAAGTTCAAAAGCTCTCAAAACAGGTCAAAACTTTGACTACTCAAGTCAAGGATCTCCAAGACTCTACGGGATTGGTTGAAAAGCTACTTCAAGCAGATATGAGCAGAATGATCAAGGAATACACTGCCGAATACCTTACCGATAATCTTGCTGCAATTGCTCAACCAGCAGTGTCAGAACTTCTTGAGCCAATTCGTTCAGAGTTGAATACCAGGATCAAGCATAGTATCCAACGCATGCTTCAGTCTACACCTTTCTACCTCCGCACAGACAGGGCTCCTCCAGCACCAACTGAACTTTCAACCGAACAACTACAAGCCCTGTTAGCTGCTAAACTCAGAAATAAGGAAGACAAGACTCCTGAAGAATCAACAATGTTTGAGGCACTCCAAACAATTGCCTCGAAAGAATCATGCAAGGAAGCTGCTGGGAAACACAAAAGACCTAGGAAGGATGATGATCCTGACTCTGATCCCAAAAGCAAAAGGTCAAAGACATCTAAAGGACCATCATCTTCTCAACAACCACATAAGACTTCCAAGGCTCCACCTACCAAGCAACATGCACCAGCATCTGGCTCCGGTCCAACTCAGTCAGAAGAACCATTCATGCTTCAACCAACTGACACTCAGGAAGAACCCGTATCACCTACTCCCGAATCACAAATTCCTGAATTTTAAGTTGGTCCATCATCTACAACAAAAACCAAGGAGAAAAAGAAGTCTACAAAGTCAAAGAAAAAGAAGAAGAAGTCTACTCCATTCTCATGGTTAGATGTGGAAGAAGCTCCCAAATCTGATTGGTTGACCGAGATGATCAAAGCACAACCACCACTTGAAGCCGAAGAACCACTGCCTGGAAATACTTTGCAAATGACTCAAAGTATCATGACGGGACTTCAAGTTGAAAGGTTGACCAAAGCTGAACTGAAAAGGATCAACCGTGAAGCTATGGACTTTCTAAAGAAGAGATCAGGAAATAAAGTTGAACTCGAATACCACATGGAGAACATTTCCTGCGCACTATCTGGCACGTTCGACTGGCTCAACCCTGAATCCAACATCGACACGGAGAAGAAAGACAAGACTCCCTACTTCACTGACTGGACAAAACCATTGCCTCTTCTAGGCTTTCTTGAGAAACCTAAGATTCCATACCGACACTTCTTCAACAACGATCACAAATACCTTCAACACGCTCACGAAAGGAACGATATGCATCTTCACTAACGATTTCCGTTCCAGCATCCAGATACGAACTACCTGACATTGAAGAGACTGAACCAATTTTCTGCAAATCAGTTGTCACCTATAACAAGGAAGCTCTTCTCGGTATTCAACACTGGCCTGAGAAACGAAAACTCGGCTACACCAATAGACTACATCTTAAGTCCAGTGAAAATGTGAAGCAACCGCTTCGTATCGTTGCAATCATGGAAATCGTTGAAGACAGAAGATTCAACTACACTTTCATGAAAGAAATCATTGTCAAGAGACTGGATGAGAAGCGATACAAGTTTTGTGAAGCAGACTTCCCAGATCTGAACCTGAATGACATCAAAGACATGTATTTGCTAAAGGTTCAAGGAAAGATGCTCAACTTCGAAAAAGAAACACAATACAACTTCATCGCGTCTCTACTACTCTACATCAGACGGGTAATAGTTCAAGAAAAAGTGGAAGATCATCAGCTAGGCGTGGAAAGTTATCAGAACAACATCAACCTCACCAAACCACAACTCATGTTCACTGGAATTCAAGGGCTATCACAGTACACTCTCGTGCAACAACCAACATTTGGAATCACCTACCTCAACAAGAATAATCAACTTCGTTTTATGAGGTTCGATGAAATTCCGAAGTTTTGTGATGAGACACTTCAAAGAGTTCGTGACGGGTTGGCAGAAAGATTGGAGGATGAGAAGAAGAGGTTAAAAGAGGGTCGAGAAACTAGGTGGAAAGCTAATGGACGCAGAATGATTCGCAACTTTGTCCATACCATTGAAGAAAGGCTGTACCGTCGTCAACAGATCAGGAGGTTGGAAAGCTACATCGGTGTTCGACCTTCATTTCCGGTCTTGACATTCAGACGACCTGATCCACAGTTCATAGACTTTGATGCATAGCCGAATGATGAACTTCAGCTCCCATTCTTCCGGTACCGATATTTCAATATTTTCATTTATATTGATTGATTTGTAATTGCTACGGCTTGTGCACACATAACAGTGTACAACCTGAACTTTGTATTTAAAGGACCCTGTGGTAGGCATCAGTGCTACAATCCTAATATAAAGAGCGAAAGCTTCTTACTTTTGAGTATAATTAACAAACGTTTCATGATTTTTACAATTCTGCCCAAAAGACAAGTATTTAACCTCAATGCGTTGTCACTTGTTGAGGGGGAGTACTTGATTTCAAACATCGTTCTAAAATCCTAAAGTCTTGATTGATTTCTCCCCATAAGACTCAAAAAGGCATATTTTAATCAAAATGTTTACAAAAACAACATTTGATATGCTATTTTTGAGGGGGAGAAGATGAAAAGTGATTAAAATATGATGTCAAAAGTTTTATCTTGTGCGAGCTCGACTCAGAATTGACCCACGATTGACGAAACAACAAATGTTAGTGTTCGAAAGGATTTATCCTAGTAGAAAGTACCATTTCGAGAAACTCTTTCTAGACGTTTACTTTGACGGGTCTAACTTCCTTTTAGGAATGTTAACAACTTCAAGTTAGTTATTAGGGCTAGTTATCACCTAAAAACTGATAATGTATCCCTTTAACTAAGCAACGTAAACGTGTCCCTCGGGTACATGTCTATTAAGAGTGGATCAATTCAAAAGTGCCAACTCTTCCCGCATATGCAAATTTCTGAAAACATTCATAAGCATATGTGGAGGGGGAGTCTTTCATAAGAAATCCAAAACCTCAAAGTGTTAACAAAAAGTTTTATACTCATAAACACTTTGAGAGATTTTCAATGATTTGGTTCAAAGGCATCAATAGGATAGTCATGGAGTTACAAGGTGACTAAGGATAGGAATAACCGTCCTATGATCCGCCAGAACCGGAGGGATCTACCCAAGGACATCACCAATAGTTAGAAATTAGAAGTCCTTAGGTATGATATAACAAAAGGAGAAAAGAATGAAAGGAGAAAGAAGGGGTTGAAGAATTAAAAAGAAAATGAATGAAAAGGGTGAAAAGAAATAGCCCTCCATTTTATCAACCTTAGGTCAGACACCGGGTTCAATTCATATGCTACTGGTCGTTGCTAAGGCGACACCGGTATTGAAGATAAAGACGTCATGGACCCAGTGACGCAATGCACCTAAACCTTCTTAGCCACTCAGGCATCTCTCAAAAGATGTTTGTTTCATTCTCACGGGGAACCAGTGTAATCTATCGATCGTCTATTAGAGATGGTTGATATTGAAACAGGAGGCCCTCTGCTCCATGCCTCCGCATAGGAAACCAAATGTGCACTTATCGAGTCTAGAGCCACGAGATAACATAAAAGATCTCTTAGGAACACAAAATACTTCTACACTAAGTGTCTTGCATCATTGGACACTAAGTGTAAATTATCGAGTCCTTCGCAGATCTTAGCAATCTGCCTTGAACGTTTATGAGGGATTTACTTATGTATTTCTCGAATGATTGAACGGAAATCCTGCCAGGGTCAACATCAAACAGCCCTGACAGCAGGTCACTTCGGTGATTCCTTGTGGATTACGCTTAGTGTTTACGATGGTCCCAAACGGTCTACAGTCGTGGGGTGATCTCCAGTGACTCACCTAATCATGGGTGTACTTATGTATGTCTGTGTAAGCCCTCTAGGGGGGTATCCGATTAGGAACGGCCTTGGTAAGGATTAGAAGGAGTCTTCACACTATGCTGTCGACAAATTCTAATTTCGAACCTGTAAGTACCGGATGTATTATTGCTAACTGTTTCAATGCAGGTACAACAACCATCTTGAGCACCAGCATCCACATGCTCATACTTGCATCACTACTACTATGAAAGCTCTCATGAAAGATCGAAGCAACGTTTAAGTCAAAGATAGATTCCATGCCAAAAGAATCTACAAAGTAATAAGACAACGATCTAAATCAAAGCAACGTCTAAAGAAGGATTCTACGTCAACACTAAGAATCTTCATTAATGGAAAGAGAGCTTCACACTGATGAAAGTTTCAAACATCCAAGATGTATGAGCATGTCGGAAAGATGCAGATCCACTGGAGTCTAAGAGAGTGACGAATGGCAGATTACCACATCATTTAATCATTTCCACATCATCAATGACAAAGAACAAAGAACGATGAATCATTTCTACTAATCTTATTTTGAAGACGTCAAAAGCTATGAAAGTATACAATTAAAGATAAAGACAATGACGTCAAGAAACCTCAAATGACCGTGACGAACATCACTCCTTCATAACCGATCCTTAGGGGGAGATTGTTAGGATCTAAGTTTATCAACATTTATCAAGTCTCGGTTATTTTAGTACATGTAATAGGTTGCTAATATATTAAGTTTACTTAAGTTAAGAATGAAGTCCATGTAAACGTCCATTGGGCCTTAAAGCCCACGATTTAGACAAAGTAGGGAGGAAGGGAATGTTGCCCTAGTCCTCACCTATAAATAGGACATCATGTATTTCATTTCACTTGTTGGTTATTTCAATATCTAAAGGAAACTCTTGCACTTTATCTTTCTCATTTGTTATAATCAACCAGACTCTATTTCTCATCTTATTTCTATCATAATCATTACTTGTGTTTACAATATGGTGACCTAACATACCTACTAAACCAAATAGTTTTGGTTAGTATTTCATGTAATTTTCAATAAATCTGAAACTTTCCGGACCTGTAATCGAATCATAATGAATAATAACCTCTTTTCTGTTATATCTCTCTGTTATAACTCAATCTTTTCTTTCGTATCAAAAATGCATGTAATGAATCCTCATACCTTCATGCAAAAATGTCATCATTTGTTACTTCCTTTGATAAACAAATGACTCCACGTAGATCAATGACATATTAATAAAAAAAAACTTGTACAATTTTTTTACAAAAACAATTAGTCAAGTTATTAATATCATGTTGATTTCTGCAAAGTTATTCCAATCTACCGTAAGATCTCTTACAATTGTTAAGATTTCTTAAACATACTATAATTAACCAAAAACCAAAGAATTGTCT
Source organism: Artemisia annua (assembly GCA_014162995.1). Taxonomy (NCBI): domain Eukaryota; kingdom Viridiplantae; phylum Streptophyta; class Magnoliopsida; order Asterales; family Asteraceae; genus Artemisia; species Artemisia annua. The sequence continues at coordinate 58,431 of LBNU01026206.1, read as the reverse complement.
AAGAATAAATTTTCAAGAGAGAACTTGAAGAATGGAGAGAAGATTATTTAACATCATTTTTAGTAGACAAATCAGTTTGTTCCTTAGTAATCCCATATCAAGAGTTGATCATTTATCTATGATACAACCAGACATATCTTGAAATTAGATTACAGTAGGGATTTAATTCAGTCTATCATCAATGAAATAGTTAGCTTCATTATTTGAATTATTCTGACATTAGATGGATTCTAAGTTGAGTTTCATTAATGATTTCAGAAGATGGACAACATGAACAATACATATACTCCATCATCATCTAAAGTCACCATGACTCCTGAAGCCATCAAGAAATTGGTAAATGACATCGTGTCAGTAGTACTCGAAGGGACTACCATAGTTTATCCTAGAAGAGAGACGGGTATACCTGGTAAGAATAACCAAGAAAGTTTCATGGAATATAGGCCAGCTCACTTTAAAGCTCCAGAAAGAATGACTACCCCTACAATCAACCAAGGGATTAGGCAAGGAGTTATACCTAATGGAAATAACCAAAAGTGAAAACTCGCTGAAAGAGAAGCCATCAACCCCATCTACTGCAATTTCGCTAATGCTCAAGACTGATATCGTAAACATCTAGGAGATCATATCAACTATCATCGTCAACTGGGATGCAAACAGAAAATTAATAGAAACTACCTCGTAACATCTGTTACTGAGAATGGTTATCATGGGAAACAACCCCTGTGTCAAAAATGCCAGATGCATCACATAGGAATCTGCATTGCTAAATGCAGCAAGTGTTGGNTAAACATCTAGGAGATCATATCAACTATCATCGTCAACTGGGATGCAAACAGAAAATTAATAGAAACTACCTCGTAACATCTGTTACTGAGAATGGTTATCATGGGAAACAACCCCTGTGTCAAAAATGCCAGATGCATCACATAGGAATCTGCATTGCTAAATGCAGCAAGTGTTGGAAAATAGGTCACAAGACAAGTGGCTGTAAGGCTCCGGACAGAAGAAGACAAACAGCAACGGTAGTATGCCACAGATGTGGTGCAAAAGGGCACTACAAGAACCAATGTCCAAACTACAACATCAACTGGAAGGCCAAGACTTTCGCAAGAGAATGAAAGATCTTTAACAACTTCGATAGTATCAAGGAAATGACAACTAGATTTAAGCAGATGAATAAATTCCTGTTGTAAATAAATAAACTCTAGTTCAAAAATTCCCTAAGTTGTATCTCTTTCCTGTATTTTACTTTAAGTTACGATGGATGTAACCTAAGTAGAATAAATATCTTTCTACTGTATCGAAAAATCTACCTTGTAATATTTCCATAATAATCATAATCTGCGTCAATTTCAATTTCTATTCCATTTACCGAATAATAATATACTGTTATTACCCTAGAAATTTCTGATTCATAGTATGAACGAAAATTTTCTACATTATTCTTAAAAAGAAATCACGTTGTTATATTATAAAAATGACACGTTGAACACCATCTAAAACAATTTAAAGAAACATAAATACCACTGTGATTGAGCCAAGCATCACATCATTTGGTCCTCAGTTACACATAGCCTGATCAACTATGTCTAATTTAGGAAGAATCATGTTATGAAGGGAACAGTCATATTACCAGGTATCTAAATAACAATCCTCATCCCAAAGTAAAATATAGAGATAAAATGAAACGTTCATGAATCTTTCATTGGACAAACCATAATAAATACTTGTCTCATCACCTTATCATTATGATAAGAACTGACAAAGGTACCAATAGGAAAATTCTAAGAATTCACAAGAAGTGATAAACAAACTCAAAATAGCGAGGATTTTATTTGAATCTGTGGAAATTAATACATAGTCATATAATTAGCATTGGAAGTTCTATCGTTACAAGGACTACAATAAAAGACATAAATCGTCAATAGATCCTAAGCAAAATGACGAATAAGTTCTACTTCACATTTAGTGAAGATTACATAGATACATTTTAAACAACCCTCGAGACTAGTGCCTCCATATTTTATCCACAACATATGATAGAACCGTGAGGGGTACGTCAAGCAACAAGATCACGACCAAGAACCCAAAGTCTTCTTTGGGAACATACGCTAAGTAGATAGTGGCAAGGACGACGTACACAATCGCTAGTATAGTGATGAGGTGTGGCATTTTTGAGATGTGAAATAAGAGGAAAATAGTTGACAGAAGAAATGGAAATTAGAAATGGGTATATATAGGCTAAAATATAGTCGTTAGGGCACTATTCACGACCGTTGGAATTCACTATTCCCGACCGTTAGAATACTGTTCACTAGCCATAAATTTTCCACTATTCAGGACCACTATTTTCAATATTCACAACCCTTAGATACATCAGTTACTTTGTCTTTTCTAGCATAGATATATCTAACTGAATCATATTCCTTAAAATTTTGGAATAAAAATCTCTCGACAACCCTCTGCTCATAATTCTCTACCCAAGTAATCACGTTAAACTTGAATTTCGGGACAAAATTCAGAGTGACGGGTGGATACTGTAGAGAACTGCAAAAATCCATATAATTAATAACGGTTAATTATATATTAATCTCCGTCATTATTTTAATCACCATTTTTAAAGGAAAATTTGAAATTTTTCGTATTATATTAATTTATTGTCGTCACAATATAATATAATTTACGAAATGACGAAACCAATTCTCGACACGTTATTCGAAACATAAACGTTTCACTAATCCTAAATTAAAATTTACTAATCCTAATTTACTATCAACCGGGCGCTTAATCATTTTCTCAGCCCAACATTTCACTCGATCCGTTACTATTCATCAGCCCAAAGATTCAAGCTCAACTCTTGTTTTATTATTTCTTGTGAACTCGACTAGTTACACGCCTACAAAACGACTCTCGTTCTCTCAAATCTTAAACGCGACACATGTATATTTTTGTACCATCTTATTCCTCACCTTGCCAACTACGAGTATGACAAATCTCATGAACATATATCTACTTTTATTATATTTTTAATAGCCAAAGTGATCGGTCCAAGACAACATAACTCGACATATATATATAAATCAAAACTCAACCGTTTTTACTCCCGTTTGTTTCTACGAGTTCCAAATAATATTTCTAGTATAATTATATGTTTAGATGTCAAGTTTGATCAGCCATAACCAAGTTCTACACGCTTTCTCAAATCGTGTACATATGAATGAGCTAGTCGACATCTAAAAGAAATCCAAAGATATATTCCTCCTTTCATGCTCTCACATACCATTTTATAACCATATTATATTCAAGTACATCTCACATTTCATGCAATTCACTGACATGCATAGTTACAAACCTTTTCTAGATTTTTAGAACTAGTACGTGTCAAAAATTCTCACTATATATGCTTTTCTTCTATTCTCTTGTTTCCTTCATTCGACACATGCAAAATAAACTCTCTTTCACTTACAAAAATATCTCTGAAAGACCAGAAGTTATAACTCGTCCATATTAGAAGCTTGTTCGAAGATATAAGCTTATACATGTATTCGTATATGATGAAGTATAGCGACTTGTGATTTCCTTCTTGTGTTCTAGCTCTTCCTAATCGACTCTCTCCCACCCTTGAGGTGTTGTAAGTCGTCATCAACCTCTCTTGAATTCATTTCATACGTATTCCATATTCATGCATCATATGTTAATCATTTTCGAACGTATAATCTTTATATATATTTTTACGTACGTATAAACATAGAACACAAAAACGTGGTTGCCTCCCTTGTGGAAGGCCTAGGAACCACAAAACATTCTCACTTCATGTTAATATTGTTGCTACACTTAAAATCGAAACCCATTTGAATCATTACTCAAGCGTACAAAATAAGAAAACATATAATTTTTCTAAAGTCTTTAACATATATCAAATCATCCCTCAACGCCTAGAAAACGACTAAATATATTGAAATCCAGCTTAACGAGTACACGATATTTTTACACGACTCGATAGACCACCTAGCTAACTATCATTTTCACTTAGACAACTTGTAAAAATACGCACGTCTAAACCTTCAAAATCGAGCAAAGTAAATTGACTAACACGATCTTTAAAACTAAATATATTAGCGAGGTGGGCTGTTAAGCCCAATAAGCAGTTTTTAAGCTCTAGAGATAAGCTAGTTTATCCACGACTTTTGATACGAAAATATAACATGAAAAAGGATATTTTTGATGAGCTCAACTCGTCTCACGAAGTCCGGATTTTAAAACGTTAATGGGCTTAATGTTTAGCTCGTTAAAGCCCAATAAGCAGAAAAATAAGCTTTTAACTAAATAATCAGTTAAAATAAGTTTTATATGACTTAAATAAGCCTCGGAAATTTTATATAATTTTTCCCAACATTTTTGTGACTTTGGACTAAAAATGTAACGCGGCGACACTTAGAAGGACTAAAACTGTCAACTGTTAAAAGTAAGGACTGAAACTATAAAAACAGAACCTATAGGATATAATTTGATATATGATCATATTCAGGGACCAATAAGTTATTTTGAACAAGTAGAGGACTATAATTATAAATTATATATAAAAAGGACTAACGGTGTAATGCTAACGTCGTTAGGGTAAAAAGTGTAAAAACTAGAAAAGGACAAGGACCAACATATCATATTTGACATTCTTATTTCATTTTACATTTTACGTCACCCCATCACGTCATATGCATATTAAATTATATTTTATTTATATATTATTTAACTTTACGTTAATAATATATATCACGATATTTAAACTCATATTCATTATATATTATTTTCATCATCATTAAAAAGGAAGAACTTTGGAAATAATAACATATTTTGTCATATTATTATAAACATAAGAATTTCATTTGTATATCATCTTTTCATCATAACGATTAATCATTATTCATTAATCGTTATTCGTTCTTCGTTTCGTATATACCAAATAGTATTTTGGCTAGATTCTTAGATAAATATATTTATCAGGATCCATATTGAAGACGTTTCCATAATCGTTCCCATAATCTCCCGAATTTATTTTTTCATCATTTCCAGTATCGCTCAAGGTGAGTCATAGCCCCATTTCTAATACTTGTTTTAACTCTGTGGGGGAGATACATGCTTACATATACTTTGATAATTTTATAAGTATATGAATAACTTACATAATTCAAATCAATTTCCTAATTAATACTTATCTGATATGGTTTATGACTTAAGATGTGATATATATGTTACTGGCAAATTGCTTGACTAGAATTACTGAACTCAGATGATAATGTTTCCAAACTGATCATTGTGACATGATATTTGATTTTACTATAACATCCTGAATGATTCCCATATCTCTATATGATATTTCTATGTTCCAACAGAAATAATTGCTAGGAAGAGCACATATACTCTAGTTACATCATTACCCCGATATTGCCTAAGTTACCTTAACGCCATAAAGTCCCTCTATCATGAGCCATTAATCACTTGTTGTGAGCGCGAATATAGTGAACAGCTTCGAAACCTGTTGAGGCTTGACATCCTATCCCACTAATACTTGACGGAATGCCTAACGGTTAGTCGTATTAGTTGTGATACACTATATTTGAGTACAAATAGGAATTGGCAAATCACCTATAATTCGAGGGCGAATTTTCATCATTGACTTGATGATCACCCGCCGTTTTACGGTATTTGTTAATGTTTTGTGTGTCATGAGGCTTGGGGCAATATCAATAAGAGAATATATGTCTCCCACATATATCTAGATATAGCTGTATAGGTATTTGACTAGACTTGAATTATAGGTTTCACTACATTAGTATCATGAGTTTCCATCTCATGTTAGGATTACGATCCAATACTTGAATTTGATTGAATATATATATGATTTATCTGTGATTATAATCAACATCACTCAATACTAGTCTTATCACTATTAATGTTTATTACAATTATTACCAAATACTCATAAATCCAATGAAATAAATGGTTTTCCACTAAACTCTATGAACTCACCAACCTTTGTGTTGACACTTTTAAGCATGTGTATCTCAGGTAATTAACGGAGCAGGACAAGACACGGAGCGGGCATTTATTACTCTGATAAATTAAAATGGTGAAAAAATCAAATATGTCATTCTTACAAACCTTTATATCTTTTAAAGAGATTTTTAAAGCAAATGTTTCATCATTTATCAAAAGTATTATTTGAATGACAAATAACTTTCAAAACGCCTCTTTTAAGCCGTTTTATGTGAATATGACTTCGATCCTCCCCGTAACACCCAAATTACTTTTCCGCTGCTAAACCATAAATTTGGGGGTGTTACAAAAAAAGTAAAACTCGCTATGGAACCATCTCATTCGCTAGAGTGGTGAAACACTTGAATGAAGGATGTCAAGTGTTCATGATTCATGTAACGGAAGATAAGTCAACAAAAAAACAACTTGAAAATGTTCCTATTGTTAGAGATTTTCCGGAAGTATTTCCTGAAGATTTGCCCGGTCTTCCACCAACCCGTCAAGTGGAATTTCAGATTGAACTAGTGCCTAGAGCGGCACCAGTGGCTAGAGCACCTTATAGGTTAGCACCATCTGAAATGAAAGAACTATCGGAACAATTGAAAGAGTTGTTCGATAAAGGTTTTATTCGACCAAGCTCATCACCCTGGGGAGCCCCAGTATTATTCGTTAAGAAGAAAGATGGATCCTTCCGAATGTGCATTGATTACTGAGAGTTGAACAAACTTACGGTAAAGAATCGATACCCCTTACCCAGAATTGACGACCTATTTGATCAATTACAAGGATCGAGTGTGTAATCGAAAATTGATTTAAGGTCGGGATATCATCAACTAAGAGTTCGGGAGGAGGATATTCCCAAAACTGCATTCAGAACATGCTATGGACATTACGAATTTCAAGTGATGCCATTTGGTCTGACCAACGCACCCGCAGTTTTCATGGACTTAATGAAACGAGTGTGCAAACCATACTTAGATAATTTCGTGATAGTGTTCATCGACGACATTCTGATCTACTCACGCAGCAAGAAAGAACATGCCAAACATTTGAAGATTATTCTAGAACTACTCAAGAAAGAAGAGTTGTATGCTAAGTTCTCAAAATGCGACTTTTGGATTCGCACCGTGCAATTTCTAGGGCATGTCATCAATAGCCAAGGTATTCACGTAGATCCTGCAAAGATAGAGGCTGTTAAAGGTTGGGCATCTCCAACGAATCCCACGGAGATACGCCAATTTTTGGGTCTTGCGGGTTACTACCGACGGTTTATTGAAGGTTTTTCCAAGATTTCAAAACCTTTGACCAAGTTAACCCAGAAGAATGAGAAATATATCTGGGGAGAGAAGGAAGAATTAGCTTTCCAACTACTGAAACAAAAGCCCTGTGAAGCACCGATATTAGCACTACCTGAAGGAAGTGAAGACTTCATAGTGTATTGTGACGCTTCGTATCACGGATTAGGAGCAGTCTTGATAAAAAGAAGCAAAGTGATAGCTTATGCCTCACGACAATTGAAGAAACATGAGGAAAACTACACCACTCACGATTTGGAACTAGGAGCGGTAGTGTTTGCTCTTAAGTTGTGGAGACACTACCTATATGGCACCAAATGTACCGTGTTCACTGACCACAAAAGTCTCCAACATATCTTAGACCAAAAGGAATTGAACATGAGACAACGCCGTTGGTTGGAGCTACTCAGTGACTATGATTGTGAAATTCACTATCATCCCGGAAAGGCCAATGTAGTAGCAGATGCGTTAAGCCGGAAAGAACGATTGAAACCTCTCAGGGTTAAATCATTAGGAATGACTATTTGTTCACCCCTTCCATCACAAATCCTTGCCGCTCATAGCGAAGCTCTTAAAGAGGAAAATAGACCAAAGGAAAATATTTATGGTATGCTCGAAAACAAGAACGGTTTCGTGAAGAGATCTGACGAAATGCTTTGTTTTAAAGATAGAAGTTGGGTCCCACTCTTTGGAGGTATTCGTGATCTCATCATGCATGAGTCTCACAAGTCAAAATACTCCATTCACCCGGGTTCCGACAAGATGTATCAGGATCTAAAGAAACTTTATTGGTGGCCAAACATGAAGGCCGACATCGCTGAATATGTCAGTAAGTGTCTAACATGTTCGAGAGTGAAGGCGGAATATCAGAAACCGTCAGGACTACTTGTACAACCTGAACTTCCAATGTGGAAATGGAAACGTATTACTATGGACTTCATTACCAAACTTCCTAAAACCTCAACCGGTTTTGACGATATGGGTTATCGTTGATCGTCTCACAAAATCCGCTCATTTCCAACCAATTAAGGAAACTGATGAAATGAACACGCTTGCTCAGTTGTACCTAAAGGAAATAGTTTCACGGCATGGAGTGCCGATTTCAATCATATCAGATCGTGATAGTCGTTTCACATCTCATTTTTGGAAGTCTTTGCAAAAAGCCTTAGGGACGAAATTGGATATGAGCACAACATATCACCCTCAAACCGATGGGCAAAGTGAGAGAACAATCCAAACCTTGGAGGACATGCTCCGAGCATGTGTCATTGACTTCGGAAAAAGTTGGGATAAACACTTGCCTTTGGTCGAGTTCTCATACAACAACAGTTATCATGCCAGCATTAACGCATCACCGTTCGAAGCACTTTATGGTAGAAAGTGTAGATCGCCCGTTTGTTGGGCAGAAGTTGGAGAAGTACAACTCACTGGACCAGATCTAGTTCATGAAACTACCGAGAAGGTTATAAAAATCAAACAACGTTTACAAGCTGCTAGAGACCGACAGAAAAGTTACGCCGACATAAGGCGGAAACCCATGGAATTTCAGATCGGAGATAGAGTTATGTTAAAGGTATCTCCATGGAGAGGAATGATACGATTCGGAAAACGGGGAAAGTTAAACCCCAGATACATCGATCCATTCAAAATCCTGGAAAGGATAGGACCCGTGGCATATAAGCTCGAACTACCGGAAGAGCTTAGTCGTGTTCACGACACTTTTCATGTGTCAAACCTCAAGAAGTGCTTATCAGATGAATCTCTGATTATTCCGTTGAAAGAGTTACAACTCGATGATAAACTTATTTTCACCGAGGAACCGGTGGAAATCATGGATAGGGAAATCAAACAACTTAAACAAAACCGTATTCCTATCATAAAAGTTCGTTGGGACTCCAAGCGAGGACCGGAGTATACTTGGGAGCGCGAGGATCAGATTCGCACCAAGTACCCACATCTCTTTTCATAGACACCCTTGGCAACTATCTTAGACTAGAATTCCAGGACGGAATTCACTGTAAGGGGTATGTACTGTAGCCTCTCGTAATTTCCCATACGACTAGTAAATAAATAAAAAGGAATAAATGAGTATTACGTTATTAAATACCATTTTTACGGGTGACAAATTTTTTTTATGCATGACGTATTATATAAATCACTATGACAATTGTGAATGACCATTTGCCTAGGAACGACACCACATTCATGCTTGTCAGCAAGAACTTCATCTTCTTCTGCCATCTTCTGAAATCAACACCTTCAAACTTTTCCAGCTTGGAAAAGTTAGCAGCCATATGTCTCATAACAGCAGCCATTGATTATCACTAATAGTTTCTATTGATTGTTGGTTGTACTGTGTTTCTGTGTTCCCAGATTAGGGTTAAGATAATCAATGAGGTACCGGATATTCACTTGAAATCGTGGTATCACTTTCCAATAGAAACTATTCGACCCAATGCATGGGTTACACGAATATCTCTATGGGATAAGACCAAGTGATGTTCTTGTTTTAGGCACAAATCAAGAACAGAAGCGTATTCAAGTGTTTAGGGTTTTTGTTAATCGTCCTCATGCAGATGTGTTATGACCTCTATTTATAATAGAGAATACTCAAACCCTAGCCCATGGAATTATGTATAATTAACGGCCCATTAATTATATCATAATACTTTCCATAATAGTAGGAAACAGTGGTTATCAGTGGAAACAATATTACCACTAGCAGTGGTAATATTAACACTAGCAGTGGAATCAGCAGCAGAGTCATATCTGCTAGCAGCAGAGTCAAATTCATACTAGCAGCAGAGTCCACTGTCAGCAGGATCCACTAGCAGCAGAGTTCAGCAGCAGAGTCAGCTAGCAGCAGATTCAGCAGCATCCACTAGCATAACCACAATTGAGTCAGGGTGTTCATGGACCAAATGGGTGTACACTCCGTACCTCCAAACCCATTACCAGGTGTGAACTCATCCCTCAAGTGCACTAAATTTTCTAACAATGTTTAACATATATGTGTCAGATACACATTGTCTATGTGCTTTTTTAGTGTTTAGCTCCACCCCAAAAGCTCGAAAACTCTACTACTATACAAATGTGTGTTATTTCATTCTGGTCTGGATAATGTAGTTCTGCCCAAAATGCATGACCAGTCCAATATAAATGGATGTACGCGTTCAATTCAGACCATTAACGTGTGTATAGATTTGTTGCTTGAGCTGTTATGAGCTTTACATGTGTTTTATTGTGTCAACCCGGTCACCATCGCTCATCAAAGAAAACCATCTAAATTAGATGTAAGAGAATAAGGGTAAAGCTGTTAAAGTTTTAATTGGTACATATATGTGTGTAATTTGTTTATGGTAATCTTCTCTAACATACGGTGATAGCTCGCGAGCTACTCGAGATTAACTAGCAAAATACTTGAAATCGACTCGATATAAAACAAGTCGAGCTCGAGCTACTAGATTATACTTTCGAGTCGAGCTCGAGTATCAAAATACTCGGCTCGAAAAACTCGCGAGCCTTATAGAATTTATATAGTTTTACATTTTTACCCTTACAATGCAAGTTGGCCCGATGTACAAAGAGCCCAACTAACTTGCTATACCAATATCAAATAGGGATTACAATAGGCTTGAAGTTTATGGCATATGAGTAGAGATAAATACGGTAACTTTCGGCTAATCAAAATCTAAGTATGGTATGTGAATGGATCCATTAAGAAGAATAATAAAAATAAGAAAAATGAGAAATATATTCAGCTACACATTTTAAATGAAAAAGGAGAATTTCATGGGAGATGCATCTCTTTTTGTAAGTGCATCTGAATTGTGCGGCTGTGGTTATTTCTCATCCTTCTTATTTTACTTTTATTTCTTATTTGATCCTTAGTAAGTATGGTATTTGTTTTCCTTCCTTAACGCTAATAAATACTCACAACATTTATCTTATGGGGTGGAGCTATTTTGGTTTTTCATTCTTATGACAGGTTTCGGTTTGAAGCACAAATGGTGTGTTTACTTTTCGTCTATATAACAGGCTGAGATGTGAGATTCACTTACATCTTATATATTTAAATGTTTTTTGGAGTACAAATTTTACTGGGTGTAAAAACCCTTTAAAAAAAAAAAAAAAAAAAAAAAAAAAAAAAAAACCTTCAATTGATCTACAAGTCTTTTATCAAGCATTTGGTGTTCACAAAATGGTACAAAATTTGAAAATATGGCATCTTTTTGTCCCAAAGGCGCATTAGCAATTAAATCACTCGTTCAACTTACAATATGAAGTTTAATTTAATCGGTTCGTTATAAATCTATTCATTGAATCATTCAAACACATAGTTAGCATAAAATTACACTCAAATCGAACCTTGTGAACATTATTGATTTATAAATAGTAATCTGTAGTAGCCTGTAGAAACTAAATGACTTTATATTTGGGTGGAGCATACACGACTTGATGTCCCAAATTATACGTCCAAAGACTCTCAAGTCTTTGCAATTTGTGCTTATTGGATATTAATTTTTCTTCCACTTTGTGATACTTTTTGGTCAAATAGAAATGAATGTGTGCCCAAATAAACAACCCATTTATTTATAAGAATATATAGTAACAAGATATATATAACGTGAAGTAAACGCCAATTTAATTGTACATAGTCTTAGCAAATGATATTTGGATCTATCAAAGAACCCAACAAATGTTACTATTTAGAAATATATAATGTTCAGTCCTGAATCAGCTTGAGTTGGTTTAAGGTGTCTTTTAAGAATCTCATGTACAATTAAGCAACAATTACCAACATACTTGTTTCCTGTTTAGTACTAATCAGTTTAAAAAGTAAGAGCATTATCACACTAACATCGAGCATATCGATCGTATACTAAGACTTTAGCATTATATTGATAAAACTGAAAACAAAATAAGATCGGCTCACTACTACTGTGGGTGTGAAACAGACCCCGGAAACCGGATACAAATGTTTGGTGGAAGCAACATGTGGTCACTGTTATAGCAATGGAGCAAACAAGAACCACAGCTGCCACTAATGAAGATGGATTTCATACGAGCTGGAAACAAACCTCAGGGTCATGAATAACATGTTCTTTTATGTTTGGTAAAGTATGTTGATGTCCATTCACTATCGTTGTGGTAGGGCTTAAGTGTGCATTTACTCCCTCCAGACTAGTAATCCATTGTAGAGACCATAGTGTGCTGACGTAAGAAAATTTCCAGTGACTTTCATATTAGTGATTGAGTAACAAAAAATATATCACCATTCAGATTTCTAAGGTGCATCGAAGGTTTATTTCATGTGACTCGTAATCATGACTAAAAAACCGCTACAATAGCATTTGCTTTTAAGGCATGATACCTTAAGATCATCAAGTAATTCGCAACTCTATGTGACGCATTTTATCGATTCGTGCATCATGTTATTATACGGTTTATAATACGGACATATGGAGATGCCGTATATCACACCACCCAGGGAAACGGCCACCCATAGTGTTAGTGGCAATTTTATTAATCAAAAATGATAGATGAGCCTAATAAATAGGCCTAACCGTGGACCTACCTCATTAATAACTTGTACATTTATCAAATGTACAAGTTATTAATGCGGTAGGTCCACGGTTATGCCTACTCCCTCCGTCCCAAAATTATTGTCCAGTTTGAATTTTCAAAGTCAAAGTGGTTCAACTTTAACCATAAATATATATTTTTTATTATATAATACTTGATGAAAAATTATACTATTGAAAAGTACACTTAAAAACCAATCCATTTATATATTTTGCATCAAATATTATATAACACCCACAAAAATATTTAAGGTCAAAGTTGAAGAAGAAAGATTAAAAAAGTCAGTAGTGGACAATAAATTTGGGACGGATGGAGTATTTATTAGGTTCATGTATCACATCTCTTTATTAATAACAGGGACTTAAANACACGCGCAACCCTTCGCCATTTTGCTATGAATACTGCCACTGTCACATACACCCAATCTTTTACGCTATCATGAAAGTGAAAAAAAGCACGTCTCCCTCGATGGTTAAGAAGTAAAGCGCTACATACTATCCAAAATCCAGTAGCAAAACCAGTGGCCCCTCCAACATAAAACCATCTTTGAAGTTCATCAGTACTATACCCATCACTTTCTCTCGTAACGACATTTGGAACTCCTAAATCTTCATCTCCGAGACATCTTTTTGTTGTAGGAAGTCCACATAGTCCTACATTTCCAGTGAACCTTGCAGGTTCAAAAGACTGGAGTTGAGTGCTCGATGGAACTCTTCCGGACAAGTTATTAAATGACACATCTAGGTCATTTAATGAATGCATGTTAGACATGCTTGATGGCATCTCTCCCGAAAACATATTTCTAGATAAGTTCAGAGTTAGCAATTCTGCCATTTGACCAATGTCTCGTGGAAGCTCTCCTACTAGGAAGTTGTTTGACAAGTCTAGTACCAACAATCCATGCAGATTGGTAACTTCATTTGGGATTTGACCTGTGATATTGTTGCTTGATAAATCAATGGTCTTCACCAATCCCAAAATGCTACTGAAGTCATTTACCTTTCCTTGCCATTCAATCAACATATGGTCAATATAGCTATTGTCAACGGAGTAAAACTCACCTGTCGAATTATCAATACTATGATATTCATGTTTATTATGTTCCAAAAATGATCCTTTTTGAACCATGGAAGTAAGATTATTCACACAGGATGGGATTGTTCCGTTGAGAATGTTGAATGACAAGTCTAAGATTTGAAGACTTACTAATTCACATATTTGTGACGGGATGGTTCCGAAAAGGTTGTTTGATTTTAGGCTAAGGGCATACAACCTTGACAAGTTTTTTCCAATCCAAACAGGAATATTACCATATAATTTGTTGGCCCCCAAGTCCAAAAGGCTTAACATGGTGCAATTCTTCAAAGACAATGGCAATTCTCCAGAGAAGCTGTTGTTGTATAAACACAACGTCTCGAGTTGACCCAAATATCCTATTGAGGGAGGAATACTTCCTGATAGAGCATTGTGTCCTAGATTAAGAACTTTTAGATATGTAAGTTTCTGTAAACAGTCTGGAAGTTTCCCAGTTAATGAGTTACTTGAGAGATCAAGAAATTCCAAATTTGCATAGATTTGGCACAAGAAAGAGACCCCTCCATGGAATTTGTTTCTGGACAGATCTAAAAAACTTACATTTGCCGGAAACGCTGGTATTGGACCATAAAAGCTGTTGAAACTCAAATCCATTGAATAAAATTTAAGTTTCAATAAAAAATCAGGTAATATCCCGCTGATGTTGTTGAAAGAGAGATTCAAATAGAACACCTGAGAAGATCGCAATTGGTTCCAGTACTTTGCAGGAATTGTGTCTGAAATGCTATTGTTGGAAAGATTAAGATGTGAAAGATTTTTAAGATTTAGTATCCATTTTGGGAAATGAGGCCCTAACTTGCACGATCTGAAATCAATATACTCTACACTCCTAAAAAGGTTTGTCACGTCATCATTGAAAAGAGCTCCTTCAAGTGAGTTGTATGCAAGATCTATATACAAAAGATTTGATTTTCCAATGCTTTTAGAGATAGTACCTCTAAGAGAATTGGAAGATAGATCTAGTTCTCGAAGTGTGGGTAGTTGCCATAGTTTGTCACTTATAGTTCCATCTAACTGATTCGAAGATAGATTCAAGTTTTGTAGTGATGAAAAGATTTGGATCGCATCAGACAGTGACCCTGTGAATTGGTTACTTGAAGCATCCAAAGTATCTAACGTAGTAGCTGATGCACATCCAGATAAGTTGTTAAGAAAATCTGAGAGTTTTCCATCAAACGTGTTGCCAGAGATAGTAAGAATTTCAAGCTTACTACCAATTAACTGGCACAACCAACGAAACATGGATTCGTTGAGATTGTTGTTATCGAGATGAAGCCAGTTCATAGATGAAGAAGAGTGGACAGATAATGAATATGGATGCGTGACTTGTGAGAGGTCACATCCTCTTAAACGTACTTTGGTGAGGCTTTGGAGACCTATAATTACATTTACCCACTTATTTGCTTTGGCCAGAGAAGTTCCATCCATATTTAGGTTTTCTAAAGAAGATAGAGAAGACAACCAATCTAAGTTTTCAACGGTACAACTTCCGAAGGGAATCTAGTGAAAGAGTTAGCAAATTGGTGAGGTTTCCAAATTCGGGAGGAATGGTACCATAGAAAGAGTTGTATGAAAGGTAAAGGTACTCTAATTTGGTTAAGGAACCAATGGATCTAGGAATGGTTGCATTCAAATCATTCCCACTAAGGGAAAGGAATGTTAATTTGGTCAAGGAACCAATGGACGTGGGAATGGTTCCAATAAACCGATTATAACCAAGGTTAAGAAAAGTTAACTGAGTCATGTTACCAATGGATTTAGGAATGGATCCAGTAAACTGATTGGAAGAAAGGTCAAGATAAGTTAACCCGGTCATGTTACCAATGAACTCAAGAATGGCTCCATGAAAAGCATTTTCAGAAAGATCAAGATAATTCAGGTAGCTTAAGTTAAGCAACGAAGGAGTAATCTCACCTTCAAGATCGTACAATTCAAGCTCTGTGACATGACCTGTTTGGTTGTTGCACGTGACTCCAACCCATTGACAGCAGTCATCATCTTCTTTGTGTCTCCATGTGGAGAGCACGTCATCAAGATCCTCCAGGTGAGCTTTGAAATCAAGAAGAGCTTGTCTCTCCTTATCAATGCACATATTAACAGCTTCTCCTACTGCTGCAACCAGTTGGTGGCTAACAGAAGTGGCAGCTGTAGCCTTAAACCATAACAAGACAAGTGACAAAACTAACAAAACATGAGCATGCATAAAGTAAAGGTAAATCTTTGTTCTCATTATGTATGTTTTTACAAGTATGTGGTAAGTGGTTGTTTTATCTGATGAATGAACATATATACCCCTATTGAGATTTATATAAACTGAAAATAGATGAATTGTTGAACTAGACTACTTATATTTCAGTGGAGCATTGACTTGAATAAAGATAATTGAGTAAATTTGATGTCCCAAATCAGACGTCCAAAGACTCTCAAGTCTTTTGCAATTTTTCCTTAATGGATTTTTTTTTCTCCACTTTGCTATACTTGTTGGTCAAAATGAAATGAATGTGCCCAAATAAAGCAACCCATTTATAGAACAGTAAGAAGAGATATAACGTGATCTAAACGCCAATTTATAAATACACAGTTGTTAGGAAATTATATTTGGGTCGATCAAAAAACCCAACAAATTATAATTTTAAAAAAATACTAATAATTTGGAATTATAGACTGAGCTGCCAATGCTACTACCACAGCCCCCATAGACACCCAAAATCATATAGTCCAATGACCAGTATCTTCTTAGTACACAAGTGTCATGTTTGAGAACAAAGATCCAAGTATCGTGTATTCAATGAAAGCCCCTCTAGACCCTTTGTCTTTGTATTTTGGGTCTGACTCGTCAAACTGGTCTGCACCAAGAGTGGCGAAAATTTTCTGGTGTCCGCCTTTCTTATTGTTTTGAGTTTTATATTACAGAAATATGAAGCTTAGACGTTTGAATAGCCAAGATCAGAATCTAATATGAAGTTTATTTAATAGGGAAGGAAGAAGTAATTGTTCTACTAAAAGTTTAAAAAACTTCACATATGAATAAAATGAATAAATAGCATCTTGTTTACAATTTACATGCGTTAATACTTTTCGGGCACAAATGCATAGAAAGAAACTGATAATAGACATGTATTATTTTGGTAATAAGCACGCTTTAAAGAGTCCGGGTCTTATAATTCCCGCAAGTTTGTAGTTGTACCACTTGTGTCTTATATTCATGTAGGTCACCGGATTGATGTAAAGGCAGCCACACGTTCAATATAACAGCAGAATAGCTCTGTTTCACATACTCAATATTAGTGTTATTAAACCTGATGCAAACATTGAAAATTCTTCCCGGAAACATTCAAAAATATTCCAGGAATTCTTCCCGTAAGTACATTTTATTCATATGTGCAAGAATTCAACAAGTTAAAAAGAAGAATGAAGTACAAACAACTATATTTGTGCAGCCCGGCCCGTTGCCGTTATTCAACGAGCATGACCCCTTTCACTGTTTTACATAAACAGCTAAAGCACCAGTATGGCAGTATAAAACCATCAATTAACTTAACTAATCGACGTAGATCATCATCTAAAAAGTATTATGCTTAGCTCGAATATTGATATTGTTAATTGCATCCATACAAATTGATACTTCTATCTCATTCGAATCTCAACATCAACGTCCAATTTGCTTTTACCATTCAATGATTGTTTTTGACAATTAATTACAGCCAAGGTGGCTCATCAACCATTCAAAATTTAATCAATACAACAATGGACTTTTAGCAAAAAAAAGCTGTTTGCAGGACTCATTGTTTTAAGCCCTCTTTTGTTACTGTCTTTGAGATCATCACAGTTCTGCTCTGCCAACAACAACAACAACTCTGTTTTGCACACACGTAACAATCATCATGCACTAACTTTTGTTAACGGATTTTACACAATGCTGAGAAATGGCCACCCATGGCGTTAGTGGTACTTTTAATAATAACGGGCCTTAAAACTCCTGTACAAATACAAGTGCGAAGCATCATATTACAATACATTATCTCTACCAACATAATAAGAACAGTAATAAGTATAGGAAAAGCACATACAAAGCATACAACTATTAGTGCTAAAGAAAGAAACTTCAAAACATGCACCACTATGCACGTGCAGCCCTTTGGAATTTTGCATTAATGAACACCGCCACCTTTACATACACCCAATCCTTCAAGCAATTTTGAAAGTGGAAAAAAGCATGTCTGAGACGACGATTGAGAAGTAAAGTGCTACATACTATCCAAAATGCAGTTGCAAAACCTGTGGCCCCTCCAATGTAAAACCATCTTTGAAAATCATTTGTACTTTCCCCATCACCATCACTCTCACCGACAGGTGGTATTCCCAAATCTTCATCTCCAGAGCAATTTTTGGGCAGGGGGGGTCCACATAGCCCCGCATTCCCAATGTATGTTGAAGCGTCAAAGGTTTGGAGTTGAGTGCTCAATGGTATTCTCCCAGAAAGGTCATTAAATGACATGTCTAGATTATTTAGTAGAGTCATCTCAGACATAGTTGGTGGTATCTCTCCTGAAAACATGTTCCTAGATAAATTCAAAGTTAAAAGCTGTGTCATTTGACCAATGTCTTGTGGAATTTTTCCATCTAGAGAGTTGTTTGACAAGTCTAGTACTAACAATCCATGCAGATTGGTAACTTCATTTGGGATTTGTCCTGTCAGATTGTTGCTTGACAAATCGATCGCCTTTAGCAATCCCAAAATGCTACTAAACTCCTTTACCTTTCCTTGCCATTCGATCATAAGATGATCAATATAGCTATTATTTTCAACACTTTTACTAGTGGAATATCCAAAAGTTCTCAAATTGGCATCACTAAGATAATGATGTACATTTTGTTCCAAAAGTAATCCTTTTTGAACCATGGAAGTAAGATTATTCACACACGATGGGATTGCACCACTGAGATTGTTAAATGACAAATCTAAGATTTGAAGACTTACCAATTGACATATTTGTGAAGGGATGGTTCCGAAAAGGTTGTTTGATTTTAGGCTAAGGACATACAACCTTGAAAAGTTTTCCCCTATCCAAACAGGAATATTACCATATAATACGTTGGCCCCCAAGTCCAAAAGGCTTAAATTTGTGCAATTCTTCAAAGACAATGGCAATTCTCCAGAGAAGTTGTTGTTGTATAAACACAATGTCTCGAGTTGACCCAAATATCCTAAAGAGGGAGGAATACTTCCTGATAGAGTATTCTGTCCAAGATTAAGAACTTTTAGATATGTCAAATTCCGAATACAGTCAGGAAGTTTCCCGGTCATTGTGTTATGTGAGAGATCAAGAAATTCCAAACTTTTATACAGTTGGCACAAGAAAGAGAGTCCTCCGTGGAATTTGTTTCTGGACATATCTAAAAAATGTAGGCGTGGTGGTAAAGCACGTATTGGACCATAAAAGCGGTTGAAACTTAAATCTATTAAAGCAAGGTCGTGATATGATAACGATTTTGGTAATTTACCACTGATGTTGTTGAAAGAAAGATCCAAATAGCTCAACTGAGAAGACCGCCACTGGTTCCAGTACTCTGTAGAAACTGTGTCTGAAATGCTATTATTGGAAAGATCTAGATGCGTGAGATTTTCCAGTTTTTGTATCCATTTGGGGAAACGAGGCCCTAGCTTGTTAGAACTGAAATCTATATATTGTATACTACGAGAAAGGTTTGACACGTCATCAGTAAAAAGAACTCCCTCAAGTGAGTTGTATGAAAGATCTATATAGAAAAGATTTGATTGTCCAATGTTTTCAGAGATAGCACCTCTAAGAGAATTGTAAGATAGATCTAATTCTAAGAGAATTGGTAGTTGCCACAGTTTGTCACTTACAGTTCCATCTAACTGATTCGAAGATAGATTCAAGTTTTGTAGGGATGGAAAGTTTTGGATCTCATCAGACAATGACCCTGTGAATTGGTTATTTGAAGCATCCAAATAATTTAACGCAGCAGCTGATGTGCATCCAGACAACTTGTTCAGAAATTCTGAAAGTCTCCCATCAAACTTGTTGCCAGAGAGAGAAAGAATTGCAAGCTTATTGCTAGTTAATGGGCACAACCAATGATACATGGATGAGTTGAGATTGTTGTTGTCGAGATAAAGGTAATTAAGATATGAAGAAGAGTTGACATATGGAGAATATGGATGCATGACTTGTGAGAGGTCACATCCCTCTAAACTTAACTCTTCTAGGTTTTGGAGACCTATAATTACATTCACCCAGTTATTTGTTTTGGCCATAGAAGTTCCACCCATAGAGAGGCTAAATAAAGAAGATAGAGAAGACAACCAATTTAAGTTTTCGAATGTACAACCTCCAAGGAAATCTAGATAAAGGTATTCCAAATTGGTGAGGTTTCCAAATTCCGGTGGAATGGTTCCGTCGAAAGAGTTGTCTGAAAGGTAAAGGAGTTCTAATTTGGTCAAGGAACCGATGGATCTGGGAATGATTCCACTGAAATTATTCCCTTCAAGGTTGAGGTTCATTAAATTGGTCATGTTACCAATGGACATGGGAATGATGCCAGTGAACTGATTCCTATTAAGTTCTAACGAGGTTAATTGAGTTAAGGAACTATAATGGACATTGGAATGGTTCCACTGAAATTATTCGCATGAAGGTCGAGATGAGTTAATTGGATCATGTTACCAATGGACTCGGGAATGATTCCATGAAAAGAGTTGTAAGAAAGCTCAAGAATATTCAAGTAGGTTAAGTTAAGCAATGAAAGGCTAATCTCACCTTCAAGACCATATTCGTATAATTTAAGCTTTGTGACATGACCTGTTTGGTTATTGCATGTGACTCCACTCCATTCACAGCAATCATCATCTTCTTCATGGGTCCATGTAGAGAGCATGCCCAATGGGTCTTTAAGGTGAGCTTTGAAATCAAGAAGAGCTTGTCTCTCCTTATTGATGCACGATTTAGCAGCTCCTCCTGCTGCAGCAACAAGTTGGAGGCCAAAGGAAGTGGCAGTTGTGGTATTACACCACAGCAAGACAAGTGACAAAATAAACAAAAAATGAATATGCATAAAGTAAAAGTAAATATTTTCTCTCATTATATTAGTTGTGTAATATTGTATTGATGTGTTTTGATCTGATAATAAATATATGATAATTTGGAATTATAGACTGAGCTGCCAATGCTACTACCACAGCCCCCACAGACACCCAAAATCATATAGTCCAATGACCAGTATCTTCTTAGTACACAAGTTTCGTGTTTGAGAACAAAGATCCAAGTATCGTGTATGCAATGAAAGCCCCTCTAGACCCTTTGCCTTTGTATTTTGGGTCTGACTCATCAAACTGGTCTGCACCAAGAGTGGCGAAAATTTTCTGGTGTCCGCCTTTCTTATTGTTTTGAGTTTTATATTACAGAAATATGAAGCTTAGACGTTTGAATAGCCAAGATCAGAATCTAATATGAAGTTTATTTAATAGGGAAGGAAGAAGTAATTGTTCTACTAAAAGTTTAAAAAACTTCACATATGAATAAAATGAATAAATAGCATCTTGTTTACAATTTACATGCGTTAATACTTTTCGGGCACAAATGCATAGAAAGAAACTGATAATAGACTTGTATTATTTTGGTAATAAGCACGCTTTAAAGAGTCCGGGTCTTATAATTCCCGCAAGTTTGTAGTTGTACCACTTGTGTCTTGTATTCATGTAGGTCACCGGATTGATGTAAAGACAGCCACACGTTCAATATAACAGCAGAATAGCTCTGTTTCACATACTCAATATTAGTGTTATTAAACCTGATGCAAACATTGAAAATTCTTCCCAGAAACATTGAAAAATATTCAGGAATTCTTCCCGTAAGTACATTTGGATCTCATGCTTATACATTACAACTATATTTGTGCAGTCCGGCCCATTGCCGTTATTCAACGAGCATGACCCCTTTCACTGTTTTACATAAACAGCAAAAGCACCAGTATGGCAGTATAAAACCATCAATTAACTTAACTAATCGACGTAACATCATCTAAAAAGTATTATGCTTAGCTCGAATATTGATATTGTTAATTGCATCCATACAAATTGATACTTCTATCTGTACATGCTACTACTGTTATGCAGAGGGTAAATTCATGTTTAACTCAGGAATTATCGATCAAAATCTCATTCGAATCCCAACATCAACGTCCAATTTGCTTTTACCATTCAATGATTGTTTTTGACAATTAATTACAGCCAAGGTGGCTCATCAACCATTCAAAATTTAATCAATACAACAATGGACTTTTAGCCAAAAAAGCTGTTTGTAGGACTCATTATTTTAAGCCCTCTTTTGTTAGTGTCTTTGAGATCATCACAGTTCTGCTCTGCCAACAACAACAACAACTCTGTTTTGCACACACGTAACAATCATCATGCACTAACTTTTGTTAACGGATTTTACACAATGCTGAGAAATGGCCACCCATGGCGTTAATGGTTCTTTTAATAATAACGGGCCTTAAAACTCCTGTACAAATACAAGTGCGAAGTATCATATTACAATACATTATCTCTACCAACATAATAAGAACAATAATAAGTATAGGAAAAGCATATACAAAGCATACAACTATAAGTGCTAAAGAAAGAAACTTCAAAACATGCACCACTATGCACGTGCAGCCCTTTGGAATTTTGCATTAATGAACACTGCCACCTTTACATACACCCAATCCTTCAAGCAATTTTGAAAGTGGAAAAAAGCATGTCTGAGACGACCATTGAGAAGTAAAGTGCTACATGCTATCCAAAATGCAGTTGCAAAACCTGTGGCCCCTCCAATGTAAAACCATCTTTGAAGATCATTTGTACTTTCCCCATCACCATCACTCTCACCAACAGGTGGTATTCCCAAATCTTCATCTCCAGAGCAATTTTTGGGCAGGGGGCGTCCACATAGCCCCGCATTCCCAATGTATGTTGAAGCGTCAAAGGTTTGGAGTTGAGTGCTCAATGGTATTCTCCCAGAAAGGTCATTAAATGACATGTCTAGATTATTTAGTAGAGTCATCTCAGACATAGTTGGTGGTATCTCTCCTGAAAACATGTTCCTAGATAAATTCAAAGTTAAAAGCTGTGTCATTTGACCAATGTCTTGTGGAATTTTTCCATCTAGAGAGTTGTTTGACAAGTCTAGTACTAACAATCCATGCAGATTGGTAACTTCATTTGGGATTTGTCCTGTCAGATTGTTGCTTGACAAATCGATCGCCTTTAGCAATCCCAAAATGCTACTAAACTCCTTTACCTTTCCTTGCCATTCGATCATAAGATGATCAATATAGCTATTATTTTCAACACTTTTACTAGTGGAATATCCAAAAGTTCTCAAATTGGCATCACTAAGATAATGATGTACATTTTGTTCCAAAAGTAATCCTTTTTGAACCATGGAAGTAAGATTATTCACACATGATGGGATTGCACCACTGAGATTGTTAAATGACAAATCTAAGATTTGAAGACTTACCAATTGACATATTTGTGAAGGGATGGTTCCGAAAAGGTTGTTTGATTTTAGGCTAAGGACATACAACCTTGAAAAGTTTTCCCCTATCCAAACAGGAATATTACCATATAATACGTTGGCCCCCAAGTCCAAAAGGCTTAAATTTGTGCAATTCTTCAAAGACAATGGCAATTCTCCAGAGAAGTTGTTGTTGTATAAACACAATGTCTCGAGTTGACCCAAATATCCTAAAGAGGGAGGAATACTTCCTGATAGAGTATTCTGTCCAAGATTAAGAACTTTTAGATATGTCAAATTCCGAATACAGTCAGGAAGTTTCCCGGTCATTGTGTTATGTGAGAGATCAAGAAATTCCAAACTTTTATACAGTTGGCACAAGAAAGAGAGTCCTCCGTGGAATTTGTTTCTGGACATATCTAAAAAATGTAGGCGTGGTGGTAAAGCACGTATTGGACCATAAAAGCGGTTGAAACTTAAATCTATTAAAGCAAGGTCGTGATATGATAACGATTTTGGTAATTTACCACTGATGTTGTTGAAAGAAAGATCCAAATAGCTCAACTGAGAAGACCGCCACTGGTTCCAGTACTCTGTAGAAACTGTGTCTGAAATGCTATTATTGGAAAGATCTAGATGCGTGAGATTTTCCAGTTTTTGTATCCATTTGGGGAAACGAGGCCCTAGCTTGTTAGAACTGAAATCTATATATTGTATACTACGAGAAAGGTTTGACACGTCATCAGTATAAAGAACTCCCTCAAGTGAGTTGTATGAAAGATCTATATAGAAAAGATTTGATTGTCCAATGTTTTCAGAGATAGCACCTCTAAGAGAATTGTAAGATAGATCTAATTCTAAGAGAATTGGTAGTTGCCACAGTTTGTCACTTACAGTTCCATCTAACTGATTCGAAGATAGATTCAAGTTTTGTAGGGATGGAAAGTTTTGGATCTCATCAGACAATGACCCTGTGAATTGGTTATTTGAAGCATCCAAATAATTTAACGCAGCAGCTGATGTGCATCCAGACAACTTGTTCAGAAATTCTGAAAGTCTCCCATCAAACTTGTTGCCAGAGAGAGAAAGAATTGCAAGCTTATTGCTAGTTAATGGGCACAACCAATGATACATGGATGAGTTGAGATTGTTGTTGTCGAGATAAAGGTAATTAAGATATGAAGAAGAGTTGACATATGGAGAATATGGATGCATGACTTGTGAGAGGTCACATCCCTCTAAACTTAACTCTTCTAGGTTTTGGAGACCTATAATTACATTCACCCAGTTATTTGTTTTGGCCATAGAAGTTCCACCCATAGAGAGGCTAAATAAAGAAGATAGAGAAGACAACCAATTTAAGTTTTCGAATGTACAACCTCCAAGGAAATCTAGATAAAGGTATTCCAAATTGGTGAGGTTTCCAAATTCCGGTGGAATGGTTCCGTCGAAAGAGTTGTCTGAAAGGTAAAGGAGTTCTAATTTGGTCAAGGAACCGATGGATCTGGGAATGATTCCACTGAAATTATTCCCTTCAAGGTTGAGGTTCATTAAATTGGTCATGTTACCAATGGACATGGGAATGATGCCAGTGAACTGATTCCTATTAAGTTCTAACGAGGTTAATTGAGTTAAGGAACCAATGGACATTGGAATGGTTCCACTGAAATTATTCGCATGAAGGTCGAGATGAGTTAATTGGATCATGTTACCAATGGACTCGGGAATGGTTCCATGAAAAGAGTTGTAAGAAAGCTCAAGAATATTCAAGTAGGTTAAGTTAAGCAATGAAAGGCTAATCTCACCTTCAAGACCATATTCGTATAATTTAAGCTTTGTGACATGACCTGTTTGGTTATTGCATGTGACTCCACTCCATTCACAGCAATCATCATCTTCTTCATGGGTCCATGTAGAGAGCATGCCCAATGGGTCTTTAAGGTGAGCTTTGAAATCAAGAAGAGCTTGTCTCTCCTTATTGATGCACGATTTAGCAGCTCCTCCTGCTGCAGCAACAAGTTGGAGGCCAAAGGAAGTGGCAGTTGTGGTATTACACCACAGCAAGACAAGTGACAAAATAAACAAAAAATGAATATGCATAAAGTAAAAGTAAATATTTTCTCTCATTATATTAGTTGTGTAATATTGTATTGATGTGTTTTGATCTGATAATAAATATATATGCCTCTATGCAGCTTTATATAGACTTCGAAAACTAGACGGAAATGAAATTTGTGTGGAGCACAATACTAGCATAAAGATCATTTAATAAAATCGTATTCCCACATTAGACGCCCAAAGTCTTTGCAATTATTGTGTGATATAAATGTAAATCCAAAGAAACAGACCCAACCCAATTAAAGCGGGCTGCTGGAATATCCNTGAGAAGTAAAGTGCTACATACTATCCAAAATGCAGTTGCAAAACCTGTGGCCCCTCCAATGTAAAACCATCTTTGAAAATCATTTGTACTTTCCCCATCACCATCACTCTCACCGACAGGTGGTATTCCCAAATCTTCATCTCCAGAGCAATTTTTGGGCAGGGGGGGTCCACATAGCCCCGCATTCCCAATGTATGTTGAAGCGTCAAAGGTTTGGAGTTGAGTGCTCAATGGTATTCTCCCAGAAAGGTCATTAAATGACATGTCTAGATTATTTAGTAGAGTCATCTCAGACATAGTTGGTGGTATCTCTCCTGAAAACATGTTCCTAGATAAATTCAAAGTTAAAAGCTGTGTCATTTGACCAATGTCTTGTGGAATTTTTCCATCTAGAGAGTTGTTTGACAAGTCTAGTACTAACAATCCATGCAGATTGGTAACTTCATTTGGGATTTGTCCTGTCAGATTGTTGCTTGACAAATCGATCGCCTTTAGCAATCCCAAAATGCTACTAAACTCCTTTACCTTTCCTTGCCATTCGATCATAAGATGATCAATATAGCTATTATTTTCAACACTTTTACTAGTGGAATATCCAAAAGTTCTCAAATTGGCATCACTAGGATAATGATGTACATTTTGTTCCAAAAGTAATCCTTTTTGAACCATGGAAGTAAGATTATTCACACACGATGGGATTGCACCACTGAGATTGTTAAATGACAAATCTAAGATTTGAAGACTTACCAATTGACATATTTGTGAAGGGATGGTTCCGAAAAGGTTGTTTGATTTTAGGCTAAGGACATACAACCTTGAAAAGTTTTCCCCTATCCAAACAGGAATATTACCATATAATACGTTGGCCCCCAAGTCCAAAAGGCTTAAATTTGTGCAATTCTTCAAAGACAATGGCAATTCTCCAGAGAAGTTGTTGTTGTATAAACACAATGTCTCGAGTTGACCCAAATATCCTAAAGAGGGAGGAATACTTCCTGATAGAGTATTCTGTCCAAGATTAAGAACTTTTAGATATGTCAAATTCCGAATACAGTCAGGAAGTTTCCCGGTCATTGTGTTATGTGAGAGATCAAGAAATTCCAAACTTTTATACAGTTGGCACAAGAAAGAGAGTCCTCCGTGGAATTTGTTTCTGGACATATCTAAAAAATGTAGGCGTGGTGGTAAAGCACGTATTAGACCATAAAAGCGGTTGAAACTTAAATCTATTAAAGCAAGGTCGTGATATGATAACGATTTTGGTAATTTACCACTGATGTTGTTGAAAGAAAGATCCAAATAGCTCAACTGAGAAGACCGCCACTGGTTCCAGTACTCTGTAGAAACTGTGTCTGAAATGCTATTATTGGAAAGATCTAGATGCGTGAGATTTTCCAGTTTTTGTATCCATTTGGGGAAACGAGGCCCTAGCTTGTTAGAACTGAAATCTATATATTGTATACTACGAGAAAGGTTTGACACGTCATCAGTAAAAAGAACTCCCTCAAGTGAGTTGTATGAAAGATCTATATAGAAAAGATTTGATTGTCCAATGTTTTCAGAGATAGCACCTCTAAGAGAATTGTAAGATAGATCTAATTCTAAGAGAATTGGTAGTTGCCACAGTTTGTCACTTACAGTTCCATCTAACTGATTCGAAGATAGATTCAAGTTTTGTAGGGATGGAAAGTTTTGGATCTCATCAGACAATGACCCTGTGAATTGGTTATTTGAAGCATCCAAATAATTTAACGCAGCAGCTGATGTGCATCCAGACAACTTGTTCAGAAATTCTGAAAGTCTCCCATCAAACTTGTTGCCAGAGAGAGAAAGAATTGCAAGCTTATTGCTAGTTAATGGGCACAACCAATGATACATGGATGAGTTGAGATTGTTGTTGTCGAGATAAAGGTAATTAAGATATGAAGAAGAGTTGACATATGGAGAATATGGATGCATGACTTGTGAGAGGTCACATCCCTCTAAACTTAACTCTTCTAGGTTTTGGAGACCTATAATTACATTCACCCAGTTATTTGTTTTGGCCATAGAAGTTCCACCCATAGAGAGGCTAAATAAAGAAGATAGAGAAGACAACCAATTTAAGTTTTCGAATGTACAACCTCCAAGGAAATCTAGATAAAGGTATTCCAAATTGGTGAGGTTTCCAAATTCCGGTGGAATGGTTCCGTCGAAAGAGTTGTCTGAAAGGTAAAGGAGTTCTAATTTGGTCAAGGAACCGATGGATCTGGGAATGATTCCACTGAAATTATTCCCTTCAAGGTTGAGGTTCATTAAATTGGTCATGTTACCAATGGACATGGGAATGATGCCAGTGAACTGATTCCTATTAAGTTCTAACGAGGTTAATTGAGTTAAGGAACTATAATGGACATTGGAATGGTTCCACTGAAATTATTCGCATGAAGGTCGAGATGAGTTAATTGGATCATGTTACCAATGGACTCGGGAATGATTCCATGAAAAGAGTTGTAAGAAAGCTCAAGAATATTCAAGTAGGTTAAGTTAAGCAATGAAAGGCTAATCTCACCTTCAAGACCATATTCGTATAATTTAAGCTTTGTGACATGACCTGTTTGGTTATTGCATGTGACTCCACTCCATTCACAGCAATCATCATCTTCTTCATGGGTCCATGTAGAGAGCATGCCCAATGGGTCTTTAAGGTGAGCTTTGAAATCAAGAAGAGCTTGTCTCTCCTTATTGATGCACGATTTAGCAGCTCCTCCTGCTGCAGCAACAAGTTGGAGGCCAAAGGAAGTGGCAGTTGTGGTATTACACCACAGCAAGACAAGTGACAAAATAAACAAAAAATGAATATGCATAAAGTAAAAGTAAATATTTTCTCTCATTATATTAGTTGTGTAATATTGTATTGATGTGTTTTGATCTGATAATAAATATATGCCTCTATGCAGCTTTATATAGACTTCGAAAACTAGACGGAAATGAAATTTGTGTGGAGCACAATACTAGCATAAAGATCATTTAATAAAATCGTATTCCCACGTTAGACGCCCAAAGTCTTTGCAATTATTGTGTGATATAAATGTAAATCCAAAGAAACAGACCCAACCCAATTAAAGCGGGCTGCTGGAATATCCGGTCAGCGACTCAGCGAAGCTGGCAAAATTGACCCAACTATGTAAAAATATAAAATGGGGTCGAGTGGGCCTTTTAAAACATGTTCTAACTAAAAGAATGGCCTAGTGAGTAATTAGAAAGGGTTGAATGGGTCAATAAGTCAATTAGAGGATTCAGATTTATAGATTTAAATCCAAAGAAGAGATTTAAGTCATAGTGAGTAGTGTGATAATACTTTGTTGATACTTTGATACAACTTGACCAAATTACGAGCTTAAAGTAATAATCAAGTTATGGTGAATTTCGTTTGACTTGGTGTATGGCTTTAATATTGGGATGTAAATTAGTGTAATGTTGTTTTACGAGGGAATATATGTTACATAAAATTGTGCTTGAAGATTTACAAAAGAAATTTTCATAGTACTACTTAGCTAGGTTTTATCGTTCTACTAATTTTTACAAGTTTTATGTTGTCTCATTTAGTGTATTATTTAATATTCGTCCAATGGTTGAATCAGTTCTTCATGTCTCATATGGATTAATTTATTATTATTATTATTATTATTATCATCATCATCATCATCATCATCATCATCATCATATATTGCATACAAAAATTGTTTAGAAAAGTGACACCAGACTGAAGCAAACCCACAACTAAAATATGAAATAAAAGATGATATACGGATATAACGTGGAAAACCCCAACAGGGTAAAAACCACGGGCAAGGAAAGATACGTTTCACTATGTAAACTAGGAGTTACACCTTTTCTCTAGTTACAAGGATAATACAAATTTATATCTCTTGTAACAAGGAAATACTAAACTCTCTATTATTACAAGTACTAGGAGAAAGAAATAGACCAAGACACTATGTGTTTCTTGGAATGGGATGAGCAAAGAAGCTGTGGTGCATTGCCTTTTATAGGCTTCAAATGAACACCTTCACGTCATACATGACATCCTAAAAACCAACTTGCAAGATTCTATCTTACAACTTGCATACAACTTGATGTAGATACATGCATCTTTATCTTAACAATATCCCACTTGAAGATCCGATTGAAGCTAAATTGATCTTCACATCGTTATCCTTCCTTGCACTTCCATGTTGCTTACGTTTCCGCTAGGCCGCATGAGGATCGGCACCATGTAAACTTGTCACAGTTGATTGCTTTCGTCAGATAATCTGCCACGTTATCATCAGTATGAATTTTCTGCATATCCACGGTTCCTTCTTCCACTTTCTCACGAACGAAGTGATACTGAACTCGTATATGCTTTGTCTTTGAATGAAATGCTGGATTCCTTGCCAGATACAAGGCGCTCTGATTGTCACAAAACAGAGTAATTTTCTCTTGTTCGTGCCCGAGCTCTTCCAACAACATCTTCAACCATACTGCTTCTTTGCTGGCTTGAGCAGCTGCAACATATTCTGCTTCCGTTGTTGACATAGCGACAACTGACTGCAGTTTTGAAACCCAGCTTACTGTTCCGCCAGAAAGTGTAAATGCATACCCGGTGGTTGATTTACTTCCGTCAAGATCACCTGCGTAATCAGAATCAACATATCCCTTGACAGTTAAACCCGATTCCCCATAACATAATGCAACATCCGAGGTTCCTTTAAGATATCTAAAGATCCTCTTCACAGCTTCCCAATGCTCTCTACCAGGTTCCGCCATGTACCGACTCACTACTCCCACTGCATGTGCAATGTCTGGTCTTGTACAAATCATCGCGAACATTAAACTTCCCACTGCTGATGCATACGGTACTCGAGACATCTCCATCCTCTCTTCTTCACTGCTAGGGCTCATCTTGGAGGATAACTTGACATTAGTAGGAAACGGGGTTGATATTGGCTTACAATCTTGCATATTGAACCTTTGCAAGATTTTCTTCACATAACTTTTCTGTGAAAGCCAAACTTTCCTACTAACTCTATCTCGGCGAATTTGCATCCCTAGAATCTTGTTTGCGGGTCCAAGGTCTTTCATCTCGAATTCCCTAGCGAGTTGTGCCTTCAGTTTACTAATACGATCTTTGTTGGGGCCTGCAACCAACATGTCGTCAACATATAACAGCAAGATGACAAAATCATTGTCTCCAAACCTCTTGTAATATGCACAAGGGTCTGCGTGTAGTCTGTTATATCCAAGGCCAGTGATGAAAGAATCAAATCTCTTGTACCAACACCGCGGCGCCTACTTTAAACCGTACAGAGATTTGTTTAACCTCCAAACCAAGTTCTCTTTTCCTTTTTGTTTAAAACCTTCTGGTTGGAGCATGTAAATTTCTTCCTCAAGATTTCCATGAAGAAATGCAGTTTTCACATCTAGCTGCTTTAGATGTAAATCATACGTAGCACACATTGCCAGAACCACTCGAACAGTTGTCATTCGAACCACAGGGGAAACTATTTCATTGAAGTCGACTCCCTCTTTTTGAGCATACTTTGACTACCAATCTTGCACGATACCTCTCCACCTGGTCATCACCGTTCCTCTTGATCTTATATACCCATTTGTTTCCAATGGGTTTTCTACCTACTGGTAGTGGCATCAGTTCCCACGTTTTATTCTTATGAAGAGCTTTAATTTCTTCTTGCATTGCTTCCCTCCAGAACGAAGCATCTGAATTATTCAGTGCTTCTTGAAGAGTTGACGGCTCTCCTTCCTCTGTAAGAAGACAGTATGCAACATTGCCCTCCATAACATAATCTGTGTGCCACACCGGACGTTTTCTTTCACAATTAAGAGTACGAGTCGTTGGAGCTTGAGACTCAGTTGTCTCATTCACCTCGTGCTGTGGTACGGCTTCAGAAGAATCACTCGACTGAGATTGCTTTTCCACCTGTATTGATGTAGTTTCACTTGTAGTGCTATCACCTTCTTCATTCTCTTGAACTTTGTCTTCCATAAAGACAACATCTCTGCTGACGACTACTATGTGGGCAGTGGGGTCCCACAAGCGATACCCCTTTACTCCGTCAGTATACCCCAAGAACAAACATTTTCTGGATTTCGGATCCAGCTTTGTAGTTTCTTGAGAATTGTACATTACGTACACAGGACTTCCGAATATATGAAGGTCTGAATAGTTGACCGGCTTTCCCGTCCACATCTCCATCGGTGTCTTCAACTCAACTGCAGTTGAAGGTGACCGATTTATCACATAACAGGCGGTATTAACTGCTTCTGCCCAGAACAATTTTTCCAAGCCTGCAGTTGCCAACATTGCTCATGCTCTTTCTAACAAGGTTATGTTCATCCGCTCTGCTACTCCGTTCTGTTGAGGAGTGTATGCTGTCGTGAACTGCCTTTTGATTCCTTCTTGTCTGCAAAAGGTATCAAATTCATCACCAGTGTATTCACCTCCATTATCTGTCCTCAAACACTTGATTTTCTTTCCAGAATCAAGTTCAACCCGCGCTTTGTAAACTTTGAAAACTTCAAACACATCAGACTTCTTCTTGATTGGGTACACCCAACATCTCCTGGAATAGTCATCAATGAAGGATACAAAATACTTTGCTCCTCCCAGGGATAGAACCGGTGCCTGCCATACATCAGAGTGAACCAATTCTAGAACAGAGACACTTCTAGAATTTGATGTCTTGAATTTTAGGCGATGCTGCTTGCTGATAACACAATGCTCACAGAAAGGTAAAGAAACCTTTGTGAGGCCAGGAATTAACTTCCTTTCAACAAGAATCTTCATTCCTTGTTCTGACATATGTCCAAGCTTCTGATGCCATGTTATTGCAACTCTGTAACTTGGACTATGTGAAGCAACAGATGCTTCCGCCTCCTCAACTATCTCTCCCTTCAGTTGGTATAAGTTCGCAGCCACCTTTTCTCCTTTCATAAGTACAAGCGCGCCTTTTATAAGTTTCAGGATCTTGTTTTCTATTTCAACCTTACAACCAAGATCATCAAATTGCCCTAAAGACAATAAATTCTTTTTCAGGCCCTCCACGTGTCGCACATCCCGAATAGTACGAACTGTACCATCATGCACCTTCACCATGATACTTCCAATTCCAATGATCTTTAGTTTTTGATCATTGCAACTGTACACAGATCCGCCTCCAGAGATAGGTTTATATTGATGAAACCATTCTCTTCTTGCGGTCATATGAAAAGTTGCTCCCGTATCGAACAGCCATACATCTGCAAATCTCGTCCTGCCTTCATTTGCAACCGCTGCTTCACAACACAGAGCGTTACCATCTTCTGAAGTGCTAGCGACATTTCCTTGAGGATTAGAGTTGCTTAAACTCCTACAATCTTTCCTCATGTGACCCGGCTTGCCACATTTGAAGCATTTAAAATTCTTCTTCTTTCCTGTTTTAGATTTACCATGATTGTGACTCCCACTGGAGCCAGGTTCCATTGACCTCCCTCTCGTTACCACCAACGCCTCCACCTGTCTTGAACTGGCCTGTCTGTCCTCCCTATTGTTACGCCTATTTTCTTCTTCCAGAATAGCGGCTGCAACATCATCGAAGACTAGATAGTCCGAAAGAACATTACTGGTTAAGTTGATTATGAGTTGGTCATATGAGTCAGGTAAACTTTGAAGTAGAATTTCAGCACGTTCCTGTGGCTCTATTTTACAACTCAAAGACGTGAGCTGAGAAAATAGAGTATTCAGGTTATTAACGTGCTCAGTCACTGAAGTAGATTCCGTCATGCGAAGAGCATAAAGTTTCCTCTTAAGAAAAATTTTATTGTGGAGCGATCTTGCCTCGTATAATCGAGCAAGATGATCCCAAATCTCCTTTGCACTTTTCTTCTCCTCTATGCTTGACAAGACTCCATCTGCTAATGCCAGATGAAGATTTGCAACAGCATTTCCGTCCATCTCGTCCCATTTACTGTCATCCGTGACCTCAGCTGGCCTTTCGTCAATGGCCGCTAAACATTTATCCTTTCTAAGGATAGCCTTCATCTTTAATTTCCACAACGAGAAATTATTCCCATTGAATTTTTTGATTTCAAATTTTGCCGCCATTGCTACAATCACAATCTACTTTTCGACAAAACTATTATTTATTAATAATAGTAACGAACACCTTTTGAGTGAGTATAATTTTATTTATCTTTTGATGTGGAGGGTCCACTAATTAGTGGCAACCACAGAGCATACGATAAATAATTATACACACACCCAACCTTAGCTCTGATACCACTTGTTGAGAAAAGTGACACCGGACTGAAGCAAACCCGCAACTAAAAATAGAAATATAATAAAAGATGACACACGGATATAACGTGGAAAACCCCAATAGGGTAAAAACCACGGGTAAGGAAAGATACGTTTCACTATGTAGAAAATTAGGAGTTACACCTTCTCTCTTGGAGATACCTTACAAACTCTCTAATACCCACAACTACTTGGAGAAAGAAATGAAACCAACACTTTGTGTTTGTTCGTTGGAATGGGATGATAAAATGAGGCTTCCCTCATTGCCTTTTATAGGCAAAATTTTGGCCACATGACATCACTCATGACCTCACCTTTCCAAGTTGCATAACCAACTTGCTGTGCCAATTGCATTAGATACATGTATCTTGTTATATCCGTGTGTCATCTTTTATTTCATATTTTAGTTGTGGGTTTGCTTCAGTCTGGTGTCACTTTTCTAAACAAGTGGTATCAGAGCAAAGAAGCTGTGGTGCATTGCCTTTTATAGGCTTCAAATGAACACCTTCACGTCATACATGACATCCTAAAAACCAACTTGCAAGATTCTATCTTACAACTTGCATACAACTTGATGTAGATACATGCATCTTTATCTTAACAAAAATTTGACGCTCAAGATAGTTATACACTTTAGAAATTCAACGCTCTTTATAGGAGGACATCATCTCCGTCCAGGGGGACAGGTTGTTGATTGAGGTCGGTTAAGAAGTGATACTCGCTACTATTGCTCGTAAACAAGTATTTTCTATTTTCTTTGCATGTAGCCGAATTCTTGCTTCAAGTAGCTGTTGGTGAACGTTGTTTAGTTCGCGTCGAGCACCACCTAAATCATCCTTCTCAAGATCCCGACCTATTTTCATTATCCTTATCGATGTTTGCCTTTGGTCTAGTTGAGCCTCGAGTTCTGTGACCCTAGCTTGAACTTTAGTAAGATTATTATTTCTTAGAGAATCATATGCATTTTGCTCGAGGAACAACTTTGTGGATGTTGAGTGCCAACAGGGCTTCTTGATCTAGGAGAGGTGGAACTGTTGGGCTACTCTTTACTTGGTGATTTTTGTAACATTAGCACTATCGCTATTAATTATATCATTACATATTAATATATATTAGTGTAATTATAATTTTCTTGATTTATAAGTTACGTTAAGTTGCGTTGTGGTGTATTTTTCTTTAAATTTTATTTGTTGTTTTCAGTAATAATATTGTACTTAAAGTTTTAATCTTTGCTAGGAATCGAAGTTTTTTCTTTGGCACCTAATAATGTAATTTAGTTTTAAGTTTAGGTACCAGCAGAAGTACCTAATTAACTTAAAGTCTTAAACTACTACGAATATTTCACCTTGTAAAGAGTATACTATTAGGGGCATTTAATTGTTTTTGACTTATCTATTTTGACTTTGAGATGACACCTCTTCTCTTGTTGCTATTGATAGAATTGGCAATCTCTGTCATGCTAGTTCAATCATAAATAATTATATTGAAAATTTATGTGATCTAGCTGTGCTGCAGATAATTCTTATCTGTTCAAATGCTGGCATTATTTATGCTTAGAAGAGATTATATAGAAAGAATATTATAGTGTATTTTATACTAGTACTCTCGTTATTATAATGTATTTTATACTTTCGAACATGGAGGTTATTAATCAGTTACACATATACTCGAGGCTATACATTATTGCTTTGTAGTCTTCAACCAATTTCATCTAATCACATAATTTGTTATGGAACCTAATTAATAACCCTTAGGATAAAGGTACTTATTTGTGTTTTTATTATATTCATTTGTAAATACATAGTTTGGCATGACTTTTATTTGTAGATATCCCACCAATGATACATAGAGATGAGTACTAACATATTTTTACTTGCAGCCAATATTGATACTACTATAGTGTTGAGAATCGAGTACTTAATCTCAACGAGCCACACCTGGTTCAAGGGTCAGGGTGCTATTGGTGAATGTTCAATTAATCGAGTTGTAAAAGATGGATGCCGGAAGTCTGGTGGTTGCAAAAATGATGTTAGAGACGATGGTCGTAAGGTTAGTTACTACATTTTTTTTTTTTTTTTTTTTTTTTTGGGCTGAAGGGGGATCCAACAAGTTGGTGTATGCATGCGTATGAGCTCTTTTCCGGAAGATCTGGCCAAAGTCACATAGGATAAACCTAAAGACACAATATGTGTTGTCTTCGAGGAAAATGTAGGAGTTACAAAAGCACTTAATTCACTTGGAACTGCATTGGCTACAACACGAAGTAGGAAGGCTAATCCTGATGCCTCCACTTTAGGAAAGGCCGAGGATTCTTTCAATGGAAAAGAGAAGGAAATTCTAGTGACCACCGTGAATCAGTTCATTAAACCTAACGTGTGGCTTGGGAAAGCAGAAAATATGCAAAAGGCTCAAGAAGTATTCGTTTCAAGATGCAAGGCCAACTCCGAGGTGAGCCTTGGAAGGTATCGTTGTTGAATGATTATGAAATATCAATGAAGTGAATTGGTTGGAGTCATTATGGTTGTAATCATAATCTTGTATTGAATCAATTCTAACCATCTTTTGACTTGTTAAGAGGCTTAGTTTGCTGGAAGCTACTTATATCAGGAAAGTTATGAAGTTTGACTAAAAAGTCAAAATGTGTGCTTTTGGATTTTGTGGGTTGTTTTTAACTGAAGTGAAGTTGGGTTCTCTACCACAACAGTTTAGCGTTCGAAAGATTGATATGGGAAGCGATATCTCGTGCAGTTCTCTAAATCGAGTGGTTTTGGGTGTATGCTTCGGTTTTTGCTATGAATGTTGAGTTTCTAAAACATTTTATGATGAACCACGAAGTTCTAAATATTTTTTATATAAGATAAGATGTCATGTAGGACTTTCTTTAAAAGAATACAAACTGATAACGTTTACTCTTCTAGAACAGTCTATAACGTTTAATTTCTCTAAAATAATATGCCCAGCTAAAAATATAGTTTTTCATGAGATACGCGTTTGTTTAAACTTTCACACCAAAAATCTATGCTTCACATAAGGATAGCGTTTTAAATCATAAATATTAAAGACAAAATGTTTATAGTGGAACTTTCATAAGAAACATGGTTAGAGAAAACAACCCAATTTATGAGCCCCACACACTTTCTTACATACATATAGAAAGGCTTCAACAACGGCTGGAAACAATTTTTGGTGCGAATGTGGGTTTACTATGATGAACTAATCAATAACCTTTTGATAAACTTTTCACTCGAGCTAAATGTGGTACTGATATACTCCATTGTTTTACCCTTTAGGTTTATATATAAACATTTCCTAATTCTGTACACGTCTCTGCTACACCCAAGTCCAAACATTCCCCTTCCAAAAACAAAAGCAAACATCAAAGAATATAAACGTTTAAATCATACGATACAAATAGAGTAAATTACAAGAATGGTCCCTGTGGTTTGACGAAAATTTCACCTACCGTCCCTCAAACTTAAAAGTTGCATGTATGGTCCCTGTCGCTGCCAAAGAATAACATGAATGGTCCCTCAGACTAACTGTCGTTAGTTTTTTCCGTTAGTCCATTTGCACCGTTAGTCCTTTAACGACTGTTTGCAACAAACATTTGCACCGTTAGTCCTTTCATACATTTTGTCTGTTTTTATACGTTTTCGTCCGTTTTTATACGTTTTCGCCCATTTTCTTACGTTTTCATCCGTTTTTCTTACGTTTTTGTTTGTTTTTCTTACGTTTTTTTCGTTTACATATGTTTTTATCCGTTTTTATACGTTTTAGCCTGTTTTCTTATATTTTCATCCGTTTTTATACGTCTGTATCCGTTTTTGTCCATTTTTATATAACTTTCTTACGTTTTTTCCGTTTACATAGGATTTTCTTATAATTTGGTTTATAAATTTTTGTTTTCTTATAATTTTTTTCCTAATAATTTGGTTTTCTTATAATTTTTTTTTCTTATAAATTTTAAAGATATATAGGAAAAAAAAATTATAAGAAAAATTACAAAAATGTAAGAAAAAACGGACAAAAACGTTTGAAAATGAAAAAACGTAAGAAAAACAGACAAAAACGTAAGAAAACATACGAAAATGTGAGAAACTAGGCAAAAATGTAAGAAAAACTGACAAAAACGTAAGAAAAACAGACAAAAATGTAAGGAAAACGGACAAAAACGTCTGAAAATAAAAAAACGTAAGAAAAACAGACAAAAACGTAAGAAAAACAGACGAAAATTTAAGAAACTAGGCAAAAATGTAAGAAAAATGGACAAAAACGTAACAAACCTAACAAAACGACAAAACGACATGAAACGAAGGAACACGTATAAACAAACTGACGAAACCGATACAACTATAAACAACGGAATGAAAGCTAAGAAACACGGCCTAAAGAGACTATGAAAACCCGGACCAAAACACTTATGTAAACCCGTAAAAAACGTATGAAAAACTGGAAAAACATATGAAAACATGACAAACAAACGTAAGAAAAACGGATGAAAATGTAGAAAACTGGGCAACCACAACGTATAAAACAGGACGAAAGACGTATGAACAGCACGACCAAAACGTATGAAACTGGAACAGAAACGGAAGAAATAACGGATAAAAATGTAAGAAAACACGATGAAAAGGGTAGACCGACTGGGCCAAGAAACGTATGAAGACACCGCCCCCCGAAAAAAGCGTAAGAGAACAGACAAACACGTAAGAAAAACGAATGAAAACGTAAGAAATTGGGCGAAAACGTATAAAAACGGATAAAAACGTATGAAAGGACTAACGGTGCAAATGTTTGTTGCAAACGGTCGTTAAAGGACTGACGGTGCAAATGGAGTAACGAAAAAAACTAATGACAGTTAGTCTGAGGGACCATTCATGTTATTCTTTGCCAGCGACAAGGACCATACATGCAACTTTTAAGTTTGAGGGACGGTAGGTGAAATTTTTGTCAAACCACAAGGACCATTAACAAAAGCAAACATCAAAGAATATAAACGTTTAAATCATACGATACAAATAAGTATTAAAACTTATACTTTAAACTGGTTTAGGTTTACTTAACTTCATAAGGATTGTACAGAGCATTTTGTTAACTTCTAGCAATTGACATTTGGATCAGAAATTATATAACTAGTAGTAAGATTCCAGCTAGTAATTGCTAATTTACAATAAAGAACTACTATTCTAAAAATCAAAACTAGATACAACAAGTAAATTGTCGAAAACCTAAGCCTAAGTCATATCATGTAACTACATCGTCAACTTGCTAACCTACTCATGGTCCAGCGCAACATTATATTGACTACCACCATCTACTTCTTCTTCATCAACAAACTTTAACTAAAACGTTATTGGCAATACCTACCACATTTCTTATCACATCTCGACCTATACGATCATTACCCCGTTGATTCACATCCCTCAAAATCCACACATCCTCTGGAATACCGAAAAGAGCAGGCTGTATTTTCCCCTCACCGCGCTTGCTATGTGAATCAAGAAATGTGTATCTGGAGGATGTGTATCAACGGGATGATGCTCATACAAGTCATGATGTAAAACTAAATGCGATAGGTGTACCACCAATCTTTCTACATGATCCCCCTAGCCTTAACTTTCCCATTAATCACGGTAAAATTAGAGTACTCTTATCACACTATATCTTTCTAAGCACGGTATACCACAACACAAAAAGGTCAAAACTTAATCCAACTAAACAAATCCAAACAAGCAAATCATATATTAATAATCTAAATTCTAAACAAGCAAATAATAATATACTCCATAGAAAATTTAATCTCATAGCATATTCATTAGGCTATAAATCTACTAGACTACTACTACAAATGTGTGTTATTTCATTCTGTTCCGGATTATGTAGTTCGGCCCAAACATGACCAACCCATTAAAAATGGATATGTTCAAATCAGCCCATCACAGTATGTGTATAGATTTGTTCCATGATCTACGATTTTAAAGAAATAATCTGAATTAGGTGTACGAGACCAAGAGTAAAGCTAGTAAAGTTTTAGCGGGCACATATA
This sequence comes from Artemisia annua, assembly GCA_014162995.1. NCBI lineage: Eukaryota > Viridiplantae > Streptophyta > Magnoliopsida > Asterales > Asteraceae > Artemisia > Artemisia annua. The sequence continues at coordinate 18,146 of LBNU01026206.1, read as the reverse complement.
TACGTCTGTGTGTAATTAGTTTATCGTAATTTTGTGTTAGATACGGTGACAGCTCGCGAGCTACTCGAGATTAACTCGCAAGATACTTGAAATCTACTCGATGTAAACCAAGTCGAGCTCGAGCTCGAGCTACTCGAGTATACTTTCGAGATGAGCTTGAGTATCAAAATACTCGGCTCGAAAAGCTCGCGAGTCTTATCGTGCTTATATGGTTTTACATTTTTACCCTTATAATGCAAGTTGAGACCAATCGAGCTATAATAGATTGACTCGATGTTGTTTAACGTCTATTAATATAGTTTACAGACATTCCAAAATCGATAATCAAGTTGAGCCGAGCCAAGCTCTAGAGTATCGAGCATGAAAATGTATACTCGGTCGAGTTCGACTCGAGTTTCTCGGCTCGAGTCATTTACACCCCTAGTGTTAGATACGGTGACACCACAGTAATCCAAAAAGGTTTAATTATTTAATTTAGTTTAGTGGCCCGTTAACCTCTTAGAAGATGGGTAAGTTGGCCCAATATTCAAAGAGCCCAACGAACATGCTATACCAATATCAAATAATATCATATAATAATCCTTAGCGATTATTATAAGCCAAGATTAATGATAACAATAGACCGACTTGAAGTTTATCGCATTATATGAGTAAAGATAAATACGGTAACTTTCGGTTAATCAAAATCTAAGTATGGTTATTTGTTTTCCTTCCTTATAAACGCTAATAAATACTCATAACATAACCACAACCGAATATATTTGTTTTGCGATTACTAATAACAAATACTCGTAGTAATAAGCCATGGTTACCGAGCATGCAGAAGGAGATTACAATGAAGAAGAGGAGATGACGTCTCCGAGAGTTTCGAGTTGGATTGGTGCAGATGGTAAAACAATGCATGGGGTGGTGATGGTCGATGACGACAACGTCGTTAATCCAAAGAATATGTGTCTACTTGATGAGTGTAACGTTTGTTGTCAAGCTTGGAGTGCAAGTCAAAGAGACCATCCAATTTGGTATCAAGCTACTCTTTTTATTATTATCGCTTTGAAAATATAAATATACATAGTTTCAACATGCATATGGTTTAAGCGAGACTTGAACCTGATGCACACACCTTATCTCGCCATTAAGCCAAAAGCCCTCTTGTTAACTTTTGTTTTTAGGATTGCGCAAAGACTCAAACATGCATACATAGGATTTTCATTAGTCACTTGAGATTGTTAGTATATTTTACTAAAGATGATTAACTCACTTGCTTTTCCGAAAAAGAATGATTAATATACATAAAGGATTTGACTTTCTTGAGATAGTAGGTACAGGGTGTGAAAAAATTGTCGTTCAAAAAAAAAAGACATATCAAACTAATTAATCTTGTAGGCGTCCATCTTTTCCATATACGTACAGTCGATGAATGTGATTGTTTCGGGCTATATTATTTGATTTTCAGTTTTGACTTCTAATTTTGTGTGATGACTGCTATAGTTGTGTTCGTTGTGGGCATATGTATGGAATCTCGTGTCTAAAGAAATGGCTTCTTCAAAGTTCCTCGAGTGGGAAGGTAGGTCTTTGATTTGTTAACCATAATATATTCAGTTTTACCATAATCTTGTCTTGATTAACTTTGTTCAACTCAACAGTGCCCTCAATGCAACACCTTATGTGCACACAAGGATGTTATACTTCTTTATGCATCTAACGTTTGTGTTGCTTCTCATCAAAAGGTAATCATCCCGGACCGTTGTTAAATACTAAACATAAGTTCTTTTGATAATAAGTTGGTTTTCAATAACTATTATTGTTCATGCAGGAATCATCCATTAGACACTTTCCATTCAACAACGAGGGTTTAACTGAATTTAAGCAGTATGTAACGTCACGGAGCGTTAATGCAAAGAAGCAGCACACAGATGAGCGAAAGCAGCTGATGGATGTTATGAAACAGCGGGCTAATGCAGAGCATCAACGTGATATATTGTTGAGACACTTGGATGATCTATCAGCACAGATTCAGGAACTGGGAGAGTGGGCTAGGATACCGGGACTGCCGGTTAATGCATTGGGACGGATTGATGCATTGAAACGGCATGCTGATGAATTGAAACTGCGGGCTGATGAATTAGGACAGTGGCATAATGCATTGGGACAGCGTGCTGATGCATTGGGACAGCGAACTGGTGTATTGTCTCAGCGGTTTCATGCATATAGGGCAAGTTATAATTTTTTTGAGCGAATGTACAAGGAGTATTTGGCACAACAAAAGAAGAACACCAAGCCGTGTGTTGCAGCACCTAGCGATGTCAAAAACTGATATATTACTCGAATAAATACCAGCATGCATAACATTATAATGACTAATTGACATGTTTCTTGCATGTATTAATTCATTATTTATAGGAAGAAAGCTACGCATCATTTTTTATACTGTATATTTCAATTTCATTTGCTTCGTTCACATATCTTGAGGATAATCTCTCATTTCAAGAACCCATGAGAAATTACAGAAACAATATTCTTCTGATTTGGCTCCTTTGAGATCGAAACACATCTCGAAATGACCATTTCATATGCAGTTGGGTCGAAATTTCCACCTCATATTCATCGAGAAGGTCAAACGGCGTCAATGCTTCTTTGCAACAAACTGGTGACAAATCATCCAACATGTTACCTCTGCAAGTGACAATTACTATACCCTAAATTATGCCTCTATGCAGCTTTATATAGACTTCGAAAACTAGACGGAAATGAAATTTGTGTGGAGCACAATACTAGCATAAAGATCATTTAATAAAATCGTATTCCCACATTAGACGCCCAAAGTCTTTGCAATTATTGTGTGATATAAATGTAAATCCAAAGAAACAGACCCAACCCAATTAAAGCGGGCTGCTGGAATATCCAGTCAGCGACTCTGGCGAAGCTGGCAAAATTGACCCAACTATGTAAAAATATAAAATGGGGTCGAGTGGGCCTTTTAAAACATGTTCTAACTAAAAGAATGGCCTAGTGAGTAATTAGAAAGGGTTGAATGGGTCAATTAGAGGATTCAGATTTATAGATTTAAATCCAAAGAAGAGATTTAAGTCATAGAGAGTAGTGTGATAATACTTTGTTGATACTTTGATACAACTTGACCAAATTACGAGCTTAATCAAGTTATGATGAATTTCGTTTGACTTGGTGTATGGCTTTAATATTGGGATGTAAATTAGTGTAATGTTGTTTTACGAGGGAATATATGTTACATAAACTTGTGCTTGAAGATTTACAAAAGAAATTTTCATACTACAGTTGAACTTAGCTAGGTTTTATCGTTCTACTAATTTTTACAAGTTTTATGTTGTCTCATTTAGGCTATGTTTGGCGACACGTAGCAGTAGCAGTAAGCAGTGAGCAGTTGGCAGTAGCAGTAAGCTGTAAGCAGTAAGCAGTAGTTGTTTATTTAAAAAACATGTTTGGTAACGTAGCTGTAGCAGTAATTATAAAGTGTAAAATTACGAAAAAGGTCACATACACATTAAAATAAAATAAATGATTAAACAAATGGGGGTATATATGTAATTTTCGCTTGGAGCAATTCTGAAAAGCTCATTCAAGAAGCATTTCATTTTGGAGCGGTTAGGATAGTTTCAACTTTCAACCGCTATTAGAGATGTTGTCAAACAAGCTTTTCATCTAAATGCTTACCGCTTACCGCTTGTCGCTTCTAAACGCTTGCTTACCGCTTGTTGCCAAACATGACCTTAGTGTATTATTTAATATTCGTCCAATGGTTGAATCAGTTCTTCATGTCTCATATGGATTAATTTATTATTATTATTATTATTATTATTATTATTATTATTATTATTATTATTATTATTATTATTATCATCATCATCATTATCATCATCATCATCATCATCATATATTGCATACAAAAATTTGACGCTCAAGATAGTTATACACTTTAGAAATTCAACGCTCTTTATAGGAGGACATCATCTCCGTCCAGGGCGACAGGTTGTTGATTGAGGTCGGTTAAGGAGTGATACTCGCTACTATTGCTCGTAAACAAGTATTTTCTATTTGCATGTAGCCGAATTCTTGCTTCAAGTAGCTGTTGGTGAACGTTGTTTAGTTCGCGTCGAGCACCGCCTAAATCATCCTTCTCAAGATCCCGACCTATTCTCATTATCCTTATCGATGTTTGCCTTTGGTCTAGTTGAGCCTCGAGTTCTGTGACCCTAGCTTGAACTTTAGTAAGATTATTTCTTAGAGAATCATATGCATTTTGCTCGAGGAACAACTTTGTGGATGTTGAGTGCCAACATGGCTTCTTGATCTAGGAGAGGTGGAACTGTTGGGCTACTCTTTACTTGGTGATTTTTGTAACATTAGCACTATCGCTATTAATTATATCATTACATATTAATATATATTAGTGTAATTATTATTTTCTTGATTTACAAGTTACGTTAAGTTGCGTTGTGGTGTATTTTTCTTTAAATTTTATTTGTTGTTTTCAATAATAATATTGTACTTAAAGTTTTAATCTTTGCTAGGAATCGAAGTTTTTTCTTTGGCACCTAATAATGTAATTTAGTTTTAAGTTTAGGTACCAGCAGAAGTACCTAATTAACTTAAAGTCTTAAACTACTACGAATATTTCACCATGTAAAGAGTATACTATTAGGGGCATTTAATTGTTTTTGACTTATCTATTTTGACTTTGAGACGACACCTCTTCTCTTGTTGCTATTGATAGAATTGGCAATCTCTGTCATGCTAGTTCAATCATAAATAATTATATTGAAAATTTATGTGATCTAGCTGTGCTGCAGATAATTCTTATCTGTTCAAATGCTGGCATTATTTATGCTTAGAAGAGATTATATAGAAAGAATATTATAGTGTATAGTATTTTATACTAGTACTCTCTTTACTTGGTATAAAACAGTAATTACGTTATTATAATGTATTTTATACTTTCGAACATGGAGGTTATTAATCAGTTACACTTATACTCGAGGCTATACATTATTGCTTTTTAGTCTTCAACCAATTTCATCTAATCACATAATTTGTTATGGAACCTAATGGCCCTTATGATAAAGATACTTATTTGTGTTTTTATTATATTCATTTGTAAATACATAGTTTGGCATGACTTTTATTTGTAGATATCCCACCAATGATACATAGAGATGAGTACTAACATATTTTTACTTGCAGCCAATATTGATACTACTATAGTGTTGAGAATCGAGTACTTAATCTCAACGAGCCGCACCTGGTTCAAGGGTCAGGGTGCTATTGGTGAATGTTCAATTAATCGAGTTGTAAAAGATAGATGCTTGAAGTCTGGTGGTTGCAAAAATGATGTCAGAGACGATGGTCGTAATTACTACACCAAATTTTATTTTATTTTTTATTTCTTTTTTATTTTTATTTTTTTTATTATTATTATTTTTTTGGCTGAAGGGGGATCCAACAAGTTGGTGTATGCATGAGTATGAGCTCTTTTCCGGAAGATCTGGCCAAAGTCACATAGGATAAACCTAAAGACACAATATGTGTTGTCTTCGAGGAAAATGTAGGAGTTACAAAAGCACTTAATTCACTTGGAACTGCATTGGCTACAACACATAGCAGGAAGGCTAATCCTGATGCCTCCACTTTAGGAAAGGCCGAGGATTCTTTAATGGAAAAGAGAAGGAAATTCTAGTGACCACCGTGAATCAGTTCATTAAACCTAACGTGTGGCTTAGGAAAGCAGAAAATATGCAAAAGGCTCAAGAAGTATTCGTTTCAAGATGCAAGGCCAACTCCGAGGTGAGCCTTGGAAGGTATCGCTGTTGAATGATTATGAAATATCAATGAAGTGAATTGGTTGGAGTCATTATGGTTGTAATCATAATCTTGTATTGAATCAATTCTAACCGTCTTTTGACTTGTTAAGAGGCTTAGTTTGCTGGAAGCTACTTATATCAGGAAAGTTATGAAGTTTGACTAAAAAGTCAAAATGTGTGCTTTTGGATTTTGTGGGTTGTATTTAACTAAAGTGAAGTCGGGTTCTCCACCACAACAGTTTAGCGTTCGAAATATTTATATGGGAAGCGATATCTCGTGCAGTTCTCTAAATCGAGTGGTTTTGGGTGTATGCTTCGGTTTTTGCTATGAATGTTGAGTTTCTAAAACATTTTATGATGAACCACGAAGTTCTAAATACTTTTTATATAAGATAAGATGTCATGTAGGACTTTCTTTAAAAGAATACAAACTGATAACGTTTACTCTTCTAGAACAGTCTATAACGTTTAATTTCTCTAAAATAATATGCCCAGCTAAAAATATAGTTTTTCATGAGATAAGCGTTTGTTTAAACTTTCACACCAAAAATCTATGCTTCACATAAGGATAGCGTTTTAAATCATAAATATTAAAGACAAAGTGTTTATAGTGGAACTTTCATAAGAAACATGGTTAGAGAAAACAACCCAATTTATGAGCCCCACACACTTTTTTACATACATATAGAAAGGCTTCAACAACGGCTGAAAACAATTTTTGGTGCGAATGTGGGTTTACTATGATGAACTAATCAATAACCTTTTGATAAACTTTTCACTCGAGCTAAATGTGGTACTGATATACTCCATTGTTTTACCCTTTAGGTTTATATATAAACATTTCCTAATTCTGTACACGTCTCTGCTACACCCAAGTCCAAACATTCCCCTTCCAAAAACAAAAGAAAACATCAAAGAATATAAACGTTTAAATCATACGATACAAATAGAGTAAATTACAAGAATGGTCCCTGTGGTTTGACGAAAATTTCACCTACCGTCCCTCAAACTTAAAAGTTGCATGTATGGTCCCTGTCGCTGCCAAAGAATAACATGAATGGTCCCTCAGACTAACTGTCGTTAGTTTTTTCCGTTAGTCCATTTGCACCATTAGTCCTTTAACGACTGTTTGCAACAAACATTTGCACCGTTAGTCCTTTCATACATTTTGTCTGTTTTATACGTTTTCGTCCGTTTTTATACGTTTTCGCCCATTTTCTTACGTTTTCATCCGTTTTTCTTACGTTTTTTTGTTTGTTTTTCTTACGTTTTTTTCGTTTACATATGTTTTATCCGTTTTTATACGTTTTAGCCTGTTTTCTTACATTTTCATCCGTTTTTATACGTCTGTATCCGTTTTTGTCTATTTTTATATAATTTTCTTACGTTTTTTCCGTTTACATACGTTTATCTTATAATTTGGTTTATAAATTTTTGTTTTCTTACAATTTTTTTCCTAATAATTTGGTTTTCTTATAATTTTTTTTTTCTTATAAATTTTAAAGATATATAGGAAAAAAAATTATAAGAAAAATTACAAAAATGTAAGAAAAAACGGACAAAAACATCTGAAAATGAAAAAACGTAAGAAAAATAGAAAAAAAACGTAAGAAAAACAGACGAAAATGTAAGAAACTAGGCAAAAATGTAAGAAAAACGGACAAAAACGTAAGAAAAACAGACAAAAATGTAAGAAAAAACGGACAAAAACGTCTGAAAATGAAAAAACGTAAGAAAAACAGACAAAAACGTAAGAAAAACAGACGAAAATGTAAGAAACTAGGCAAAAATGTAAGAAAAACGGACAAAAACGTAAGAAAACTAACAAAAACGGACAAAAACGAATGAAAACGTAAGGAAAACGTATAAAAATGGACGAAAACGGATACAAACATATAAAAACGGATGAAAATGTAAGAAAACGGGCTAAAACGTATAAAAACGGACAAAAACTTATGTAAACGTAAAAAACGTATGAAAACTGGAAAAACATATGAAAAATGGACAAAAACGTAAGAAAAACGGATGAAAATGTAAGAAACTGGGCAAAAACGTATAAAAACAGACGAAAACGTATGAAAACGGACAAAACGTATGAAAACTGAAAAAACGTAAAAAACGTAAGAAAAACAGACAAAAATGTAAGAAAAACGGATGAAAATGTAAGAAACTGGGCGAAAACGTATGAAAACAGAAAAAACGTAAGAAAACAGACAAACACGTAAGAAAAAAAACGAATGAAAACGTAAGAAATTGGGTGAAAACGTATAAAAACGGATAAAAACGTATGAAAGGACTAACGGTGCAAATGTTTGTTGCAAACGGTCGTTAAAGGACTGACGGTGCAAATGGAGTAACGGAAAAAACTAATGACAGTTAGTCTGAGGGACCATTCATGTTATTCTTTGCCAGCGACAAGGACCATACATGCAACTTTTAAGTTTGAGGGACGGTAGGTGAAATTTTTGTCAAACCACAAGGACCATTAACAAAAGCAAACATCAAAGAATATAAACGTTTAAATCATACGATACAAATAAGTATTAAAACTTATACTTTAAACTGGTTTAGGTTTACTTAACTTCATAAGGATTGTACAGAGCATTTTGTTAACTTCTAGCAATTGACATTTGGATCAGAAATTATATAACTAGCAGTAAGATTCCAGCTAATAAGTGCTAATTTACAATAAAGAACTACTATTCTAAAAATCAAAACTAGATACAACAAGTAAATTGTCGAAAACCTAAGCCTAAGTCATATCCTGTAACTACATCGTCAACTTGCTAACCTACTCATGGTCCAGCGCAACATTATATTGACTACCACCATCTACTTCTTCTTCATCAACAAACTTTAACTAAAACGTTATTGGCAATACCTACCACATTTCTTATCACATCTCGACCTATACGATCATTACCCCATTGATTCACATCCCTCCAAATCCACACTTCCTCTGGAATACCAAAAAGAGCAGGCTGTATTTTCCCCTCACCGCGCTTGCTATGTGAATCAAGAAATGTGTATCTGGAGGATGTGTATCAACGGGATGATGCTCATACAAGTCATGATGTAAAAGTAAATGCGATAGGTGTACCACCAATCTTTCTACATAATCCCCCTAGCCTATGGATACTAGCTTTACTGATTGAACTTTCTTAGTAGACTAGACTACATCTAGTTCTGTACCATGAAATGGAACCCTGAAGACAACCCACCGCTGGAACTTGCTTTGCTCTCGCTCCGCTCGTTCCCACCTGTCTTCCTCCAACCATAATGAACTTTAAGAAAGACCCTTCATTTCACTACAGTTGGAACCTCACTGGCCTTATCTTAACTTTCCCATTAATCACGGTAAAATTAGAGTACTCTTATCACACTATATCTTTCTAAGCACGGTATATCACAACACAAAAAGGTCAAAACTTAATCCAACTAAACAAATCCAAACAAGCAAATCATATATTAATAATCTAAATTCTAAACAAGCAAATAATAATATACTCCATTGAAAATTTAATCTCATAGCATATTCATTAGACATCATGTTTTATAAAGTTAAAGAGTATGAACAAACTTTAAATTCAAAGATAATTATTGTTCAACTGATAATGCTACTTTGAAAACCAACTCCAAGAACCCTTAAAATCACCAACCCCATAGCTAATGTGTGTGTAAATCACACCTATAATGTGTGTCATTTGGTGGTTGGAAACGCTTAACATGTGTCACACACACATTGTGTATGTTCTTTTCTGTATCTTACGGTCTTACCTAGGGTGTTCATCGGTTCGGTTCTCGGGTTAATCGGTTAATTCGGTTCGGGTTGTTCGGTTAATTTTTTTTTGGTCATAACCGAAAATCGAAATTTGTACTTGAATTATACCATCTATATTTTTTTATATAGATTTTTGGCAAAAAAAAATTATTTCAAGCATAAAAGTGTTTTTTATATTAGGATAAAATTTTAATAGTCATTTTTATATATAAATATATATATAAAATATATAAAATATATACTCCCCCCGTCTCAAATTTATTGTCCCCTATTGACTTTTTCGGTCTTTCTTTCTCAACTTTGACTATAAATACTTTTGTTTGTGTTATAAATTTTTTAAAAAAATTATACCAAATGAAAATACATTTAAAACTCAATCCGTTCATATATTTTGTATCAAGTATGATGTAATATAAACAAAAATACTTAAGGTCAAAGTTGAAAAGTAAAGACCGAAAAAGTCAAAATGGGACAATAATTTTGAGACGGAGGGAGTATATTTTTACAAATTCGGTTTTCGGTTTGATTTTTGGTTCAGATAGCCAAATCCATATCCAAACCGAAAAACGAATTTTTAGTTCAGTTCGGTTCGGTTTTTATAAATTCGGGTCGGTTATAAGTTCATTTCCGTTTTTTCGGGTTCGGTTTGATTTTCAATTTATTCGGTTTATTACCCGAACCATGAACGCCCCTATTCTCTCCCAGGCTATAAATCTACTACTACTAATGTGTGTTATCTCATTCTGTTCCGGATTATGTAGTTCGGCCCAAAGATAACCAGCCCACTAAAAATGGATACGTTCAAGTCAGCCCATCACAATGTGTGTATAGATTTGTTCCATGATCTGTTATACAGCCCTACATATTTTTCTTGTGTGTCAAGTATCAACCCTGGTGTGCCACACGATTTTTAAGAAATAACCTGAATTAGGTGTACGAGACCAAGAGTAAAGCTAGTAAAGTTTTAGCGGGCACATATATACGTCTGTGTGTAATTAGTTTATGGTAATCTTGTGTTAGATACGGTGACAGCTCGCGAGCTACTAGAGGTTAACTCGCAAAATACTTGAAAAGTTGAAATCTACTCGATGTAAACCAAGTCGAGCTCGAGCTCGAGCTACTCGAGTATACTTTCGAGATGAGCTTGAGTATCAAAATACTCGGCTCGAAAAGCTCGCAAGCCTTATCGAGCTTATATGGTTTTACATTTTTACCTTATAATGCAAGTTGAGACCAATCGAGCTATAATAGATTGAGTCAAGGTTGTTTAACCTCTATTAATATAGTTTACAGACATTCCAAAATCGATAATCGAGTTGAGCCGAGCCAAGCTCTAGAGTATCGAGCATGAAAATGTATACTCGGTCGAGTTTGACTCGAGTTTCTCGGCTCGAGTCATTTACACCCCTACGTCCAAAAATGTTTAATTATTTAATTTAGTTTAGTGGCCCGTTAACCTCTTAGAAGATGGGTATGTTGGCCCAATATTCAAAGAGCCCAACGAACATGCTATACCATAAGAGTTGAGATCCATGAAGAACCCATACATGTCATAGAACTTATCAACCAATCATAGCCACCCATTTATATTTTCCACCTTTTTTTTCAAAACAACATATCTTGCAAACGGTAAATCTTCAAGCTACAAAAAAAATACCATCGCGACGAGAATTAAATGATCTTTCTATAGATATGCATTGTTATATACTTTCGACGAATTTTTTTTTTCGACGATTTTTTTTTTTTTTTAATTTCCGCCCAGAAAGAATCATATATGATTCGTAAAAATCATATATGATTCGTAAAAAATCATATATGATTCGATTCTAACGAATCATATATGATTCTTACGAATCATATATGATTCGTAAGAATCATATATGATTTGTTAAAATCGAATCATATATGATTCTTACGAATCATATATGATTTTTCTGGGCGAAAAAAATAAAGTTCATCGAAAAAAAAGTTCGTCGAAAGTATATAACAATGCATGTCTATAGAAAGATAATTTAATTCTCGTCGCGATGGTATTTTTTTTGTAGCTTGACGATTTACGGTTTGCGAAATATTTAAGTTTTAAAAAAAGGGTGGAAGTTTATTTTTTTATTTTGATAAAAGAAAATGAGTGGCTAAGATTGCTTGATGGGTTCTATGGTAAAAATTGGTTCTATAAAGAACTTTTGGCTATACGATAATACCAATATCAAATAATATATCATATAATAATCCTTAGCGATTATTATAAGCCAAGATTAATGATAACAATAGACCGACTTGAAGTTTATCGCATTATATGAGTAAAGATAAATACGGTAACTTTCGGTTAATCAAAATCTAAGTATGTTTATTTGTTTTCCTTCCTTATAAACGCTAATAAATACTCATAACATAACCACAACCGAATATATTTGTTTTGCGATTTACTAATAACAAATACTCGTAGTAATAAGCCATGGTTACCGAGCATGCAGAAGGAGATTACAATGAAGAAGAGGAGATGGCGTCTCCGAGAGTTTCGAGTTGGATTGGTGCAGATGGTAAAACAATGCATGGGGTGGTGATGGTCGATGACGACAACGTCGTTAATCCAAAGAATATGTGTCTACTTGATGAGTGTAACGTTTGTTGTCAAGCTTGGAGTGCAAGTCAAAGAGACCATCCAATTTGGTATATATCAAGCTACTCTTTTTATTATTATGGTTTTGAAAACATGAATATACATAGTTTCAACATGCATATGTTTTAAGCGAGACTTGAACCTCATGCACACACCATATCTCGCCACTAAGCCAAAAGCCCTCTTGTTAACTTTTGTTTTTAGGATTGCGCAAAGACTCAAACATGCATACATAGGATTTTCATTAGTCACTTTGAGATTGTTAGTATATTTTACTAAAGATGATTAACTCACTTGCTTTCCCGAAAAAGAATGGTTAATATACATAAAGGATTTGACTTTCTTGAGATAGTAGGTACAGGGTGTGAAAAAATTGTCGTTCAAAAAAAACAGACAGATCAAACTAATTAATCTTGTAGGCGTCCATCTTTTCCATATACGTACAGTCGATGAATGTGATTGTTTCAAGCTATATATTATTTGATTTTCAGTTTTGACTTCTAATTTTGTGTGATGACTGCTATATAGTTGTGTTCGTTGTGGGCATATGCATGGAATCTCGTGTCTAAAGAAATGGCTTCTTCAAAGTTCCTCGAGTGGGAAGGTAGGTCTTTGATTTGTTAACCATAATATATTCAGTTTTACCATAATCTTGTCTTGATTACCTTTATTCTCAACTCAACAGTGCCCTCAATGCAACACCTTATGTGCACACAAGGATGTTATACTTCTTTATGCATCTAATGTTTGTGTTGCTGCTCATCAAAAGGTAATCATCCCGGACCGTTGTTAAATACTAAACATAACTTCTTTTGATAATAAGTTGGTTTTCAATAACTATTATTGTTCATGCAGGAATCATCCATTAGACACTTTCCATTCAACAAAGAGGGTTTAACTGAATTTAAGCAGTATGTAACATCACGGAGCGTTAATGCAAAGAAGCTGCACACAGATGAGCGAAAGCAGCTGATGGATGTTATGAAACAGCGGGCTAATGCAGAGCATCAACGTGATATATTGTTGAGACACTTGGATGATCTATCAGCACAGATTCAGGAACTGGGAGAGTGGGCTAGGATACCGGGACTGCCGGTTGATGCATTGGGACGGATTGATGCATTGCAACGGCATGCTGATGAATTGAAACTGCAGGCTGATGAATTAGGACAGTGGCATAATGCATTGGGACAGCGTGCTGATGCATTGGGACAGCGAACTGGTGTATTGTCTCAGCGGTTTCATGCATATAGGGCAAGTTATAATTTTTTTGAGCGAATGTACAGGGAGTATTTGGCACAACAAAAGAAGAACACCAAGCCGTGTGTTGCAGCACCTAGCGATATCAAAAACTGATATATTACTCATAATAAATACCAGCATGCATAACATTATAATGACTAATTGACATGTTTCTTGCATGTATTAATTCATTATTTATAGGAAGAAAGCTACGCATCATTTTTTATACTGTATATTTCAATTTCATTTGCTTCGTTCACATATCTTGAGGATAATCTCTCATTTCAAGAACCCAAGAGAAATTACAGAAACAATATTCTTTTGATTTGGCTCCTTTGAGATCGAAACACATCTCGAAATGACCATTTCATATGCAGTTGGGTCGAAATTTCCACCTCATATTCATCGAGAAGGTCAAACGGCGTCAATGCTTCTTTGCAACAAACTGGTGACAAATCCTCCAACATGTTACCTCTGCATGTTACCTCTGCAAGTGACAATTACTATACCCTATATAAAATGGCAATTTAAGTCAATCCAAATTCCTTGTTTTTCATAGCATTCATAGCAGCTACACTATAGTGGTTCACTGGTTCGTCTAACCTTGTGTTTAGCAATGACCATTGTGGATGTGACCAATCTCCACCAACAAAGGTTGGAGCAATGCCATTTTATTTTAACCCAAACGCACCCCTGGCTTTTCTTGAACCCAAAAAGCCTTGTCGAAGACTTGGATGGGTCCTGACCATAAGGCTGGGCTGGGAGTAATGGTGACCGTGGATGACCACGGTCACCACTACCACATTAGCGCTAACTCAACGCAACCTTCCTCATAACCAAATTAGTGTAATGAGATGACCGCGGTCACCATAAAAAACATATCCCACTTAAACACAAAATACCCCACAAAAACAATTTAAAAACAGACGCTCACACACAAAGGGGGAGGACTCGGTCGAGTAAATAACCAAGTTCATTTTTTTTTTCATAGGGGGGCGCGTCTGGTGTGCAAACTGTAAGGTGTGGTGGGGAGCCAGAAAATATAGTTAGAGGGGGCAACATAAGAGGAACTGAATTGCTGTGCAATGTTATTTTTATATAAAAAACGGGTCGGGTCGTATTTAGTTTTAGGCAAAAAAACATTATTTAGATCATAACACTACTAACTCTTCATATTTATAAAATAAAACCGGTTTAAAGATATAATTTTCTACTCAAAAAAACTACTTTTTATCATCGTTGATCAAACATAAACACCTAACATGCATATATTTAGTTTTTGCATCAAAAACCTTACCACATTTTTTTGCAGAACCAAACTGCAACTCAAGACTAGAAATGTTGATTAAGCAAACTAGTTATGATCAACGTTACCGCAATTTTCAGGTCTATTAAATTCGAATCCAGTATCAACATATTTGAATTCAATTACACTGCAATTTCTTCATAAGCATACCAATTGGATGAAAGAAACACAATGAAACAAAACTGAACTATATTCTAATATGTTAAGTCCATGACTAAAGGGTCAAGCAAACATTTTCAAAAATTAAAACACCTATTTTTTTCAGATGTCAATCCAAATTCCTGTTTTTTCATAGCATTCATGGCGGCTAAACTATAGTAGTTCATCTAACCTTGTGTTTTTGCTCAAAAAAAAATAATAATAATAATAAAAATAAATAAAAAATAATAAAATAATAAAAAAAAAATTAAAAAAAAAAAATCTAACCTTGTGTTTCGTAATGGCAATTGTGGATGTGACCAATCTCCACCAACAAAGGTTAGGTGACTGACTTAGTGACTTGACCAATTAGAACTTACCTCACAAACTTACAATGGGTGACTGGCCTGACCAAAAACAACCACCTCATATCACCAAAGCTACTTGTTTTCATCACACCCTCGGCATCTATGAATATTCCTAGACTTTCACAACAGTTATATCATGATATAATGAGAATCATTATCCTCTTCTTCTGACCAACATAGTATATGTAGATTGAATAGCAATTAACTAATAACTTTTTTTCGCATGAGAAAAACTGGGTGTGACACCAAAATATTTGAACATTGATGACCCTTATGTGGAGATGAGGGCTTCGCATCATCTATTCAGGTTCCTTATGCTTGGAAGAGATATAACTCAAGCCCTGATGCGATGTTATTTGCCTTTTACTTAAAGTACTAATTTCATCATCCTTACAACAGACCCAATCATTGCTTAACTTAATTTCATTATGCAAGAATGAGAACTTAATAATAACATCATCAGCAGTACTATAGGATGTAGTTCTCTATAATTCCATAGTTACAATCATGACAGAAACTTTGTCATCTCTCTTCAGACTTACACCAATGTCAAGAATACTTTCACCTCAAGCCAAATCTGAAGGGCCACCGAAATTTTCACGGCCTTGATAACATGGAATATCATCTACAGCTAACTGCCAACCAATCAACTTCTTTTCCTAGTAATACCATGATATTTCGGTTGATCTATCAAACCTTTTAGAAAACTCTCAAAATATCCTAGTGATAAATCATACAAATATTTGTTTATTTCAGCTGATAATAGTGGTGCTTCCTTGGAAATCATACCAATCAGTTTGTTATTTTGAGAATAGAGAACGGTCACCTATATACCGGCATGAAGTCATACCTGCCCAGTCAACAACTGTCCTTCAATCTAAGATCCAAGTATTATTTAACCCTTCGATGGCTTCCCTTGCTGCATCTGACCTGTTGAATCTTACAAAGCCAAAAACGCCTCCATTCTGGTGTACATGTACAATGCGGTGTACAGTAGATTTTGATGTTGTACAAATCAATTCCATTATAAAAATTTACTCATTTGCACCATCACATTAAGGTGTTTGATTTGCCTAAAATACTCTTCATATCTTATTAAGCATCATGTAATCGTGTAACAGGAGAGCCCAACACTTTTTGACCTAGGCATTACGAATTTTCAAATATATGGTGATTTTCGAGGCCATAAATAAGCAACCTGTAACTTTGTAAGGTGGGCTGTTAGTTCCAATCGCAAATGTTCCTTATGTTAATTCCATCACTAAAGGGTCAAGGCGTCAAGCAAACATTTTCCAAATCTTAGCCACCTATTTTTCCAATTGTCAACAAGACTTTGTTAGGAATCCTGGTTTCTCATCAACGATAAAACAAAGATATAAGCTCATATACCATGACAACATTGAGCTGCTTAAAACCAATCAAGTCCAAGGTTAAAAAGCATGTCATGTCAAAAAGGCCCGATGTAGAGTTAGCATCTTCAAACCTTTGAATTTGACAGCATGAACCTCAAAAATACTAAATAAAAACCGTACCACGAGGTTTCTGCATATTACATAGTCGTAAGATTAATATGAATACAAGTGGGAACAGTGTATATTTCATGAACTTAAGTGACATATTTTCATGTCTATCAAATTCAAATCCAGTATCAACATATTTGAAATCAATTACACTCCAATTTCTTCATAAGCATACCAATTGGATGAAAGAAACACAATGAAACAAACCTGAACTACGTATATTCTACCATATGTTAAGCCCATGACTAAAGTGTCAAGCAAACATTTTCCAAAATTAAACCACCTATTTTTTTTCAGATGTCAAAGGCAGCTTTATCATCAATGGTGTATGCCGAACAATGACTACCAATAAACAACACATACTAACAACAGAGAATCATTTTTCAAACAAAAGTCATATATCGAAGCCAAGCCAAACCATTAGTCACATAACAAATAACCATAAATTGTCAAAGGCATCTAAAAAATGACCACAACAGACGTCTATTCAACTAGATCCCGTATCAACATATTTAAATTCAATTGGACTACAAATCTACAATTACTTTATAAGCATACCAATTTTATAAAAACAAAACAAATCATAAACAAATATATTCTACCATTAATTACGATTTCTGCAATACTCATATTCAAGCCAAACATTCAACATAATCAGAGGCAATAACTATGGGGGTGTATGTTTAAGCTTATATGTGGCTAATGAGCCTTTTCGTTTTTTGGCTTATATTGTATAAGCCCCAATTTTTTTGACTTATTTTGAGACTTACGGGCTTATATAAGTTTATCATATCATAATAAACTTATATAAGCTCACAAGTCTCAAAATAAGCCGGAAAATTGGGGCTTATAAAATATAAGCCGAAATCAAATAAGTTCATAAGCCCGAATATAAGCTTAAACAAACACCCCTACATAAACATAGCAACGGGATAAAAAGACAAAATGAAACATAGCCGAGATATATTCTACCCAAAGATTCTACCAAACGTTTCAACAAACAAAACTCGATAGTCAACAAACTCTACAAATGTACCATATCACTACGAAAAAAATTTCTAAATTTCTTAACCCGTCTAATTTACCTTCAATAAACTTCCTAGCCACTAATTCTAATCACTATCATCTTCGTCATCACTATCATTATCATCATCATCATCATCATCAGAATCTCTTACAGGCTGATCACTCACCTTACAAACAACAAACTCATCATCATCATCATTCACATTCGTAAACTCAGTCATCCACCAATCCGTCTTCCTAACATTCCCAACATCAACATCCCCTTGAAAAAACACAAACCTCGTCACTTTCCCAACAGCTTTTCCATTTTC
>LBNU01026205.1:17530-28123 GCA_014162995.1 Artemisia annua | reverse complement strand
AAAAAAAAAGTTTAAGGAGTTTTGTTGGTGTAAGCTTATAGAAGTATATGAATTTAGTTATGTGTAAATTTATATAATGAGGTTAAAATGCATGATTCGTTATTAGTCACAATGAGGTGTAAAAGAAATAATATCGATAAGTATTAATGGTGTATGTGATAATATCGTCAAAAAAATTTATTAATCTTACTCATATATATATACATTCCGATATGCACTAATGGTTGAGTTCGGCAAACGAGTAAACACATTTTATATAGTGTACACAACTGAAAGTTCGTTTTAAAAATATAAATTATATTTAGGACTTCTTGTATACATTTTATGTATATATGTCTATAGTTGATAAAAATGCTAGTTAAGAAAATAAATTATGTTAAGAAAATAATGCTAGTTATATATGTATATGTATATAGTTGATAATTCGAACATGTCTCGTTTACAAGTTAGTTTTAGTGGTACGTTCGGTTTCGTAATATCCTTTTGTACATATTCCAAAGATGTGTCGATAATAGTGGTCGAGTAAAACAACTTATTAGTCCGCTAAATAACTTCGTGAGTTTCGTGTTTTAGTTTAAGTGTATATTTTTGTAACTTTACGTCTAAACGATTTTTAGATACTACTCCGGATTATAAATGGGCCTCTAGAATTTGTTATACGAATTGGGCCTTTGGTTGGACTATTTTAATTTGGGCCAAGAGTTGAGTTTGTTATGTTTGGGCCGCGAGTTGGGCTTGGCCCAACTGCCCTTCGCATACAAAAAAAAATAGATAAGTTCAGATTACTTAACTTGTTACAAATCCACAACAAGTGGTTTAGCCAATTTCAAACTAATACTACAACCATTTTAAGTTCAATATGGTAATGACCAAGAAGAAGGAGAAAAATAGTAAATCAATTATACGCATTCATATCCTAAATGAGACAAAACATTCAAAAAGCAGTCCCAAACAGGGGACTTTCCTAAATTAATTTCTAATAAATTAATTTCGGACGGGTTTTCTATGGGATGATTAACTTCGGACGGGGAATTTCCAAAATTAATCACTAAAGTCCTAAAATCATTTACAATAGTCTAACATAATGATTCATATATGAAACTAGTTAGACAATTATTTGTAGCTTATGAGCGTATTTGTTTTTCGGCTTATATATCATAAGACTCAATTTTCCGTCTTATATAAGTTTATTATATCATAATATACTTATATAAGCCCACAAGTATCCAAATAAGCTGGAAAATTGAAGCTAATGAAATATAACCCGAAATCAAATAAGCTCATAAGCCCACATATAAGCTTAAACAAACACCCCTTATAGTTGCAAAACAGCCATCGACGACAATTCGGCTTATAAAGTTTATTTTTAGTTTTTCTAGCCTATTGTTGTAAAACGTTAACCCATTTTTATGTATTTTATGTTTCGGAACAGCGGGTATTTTATACTCATTTCAACCACTTTTAACCCATTTTTTTCACCAACAAATCCCTTTATAAGCCGAAAATACAGGATAAACCAAACACCCCTGTTTGGGCTGTTGTTAACCAAACGCACCCTTTTGGACAGCATAAACCAAACACCCTTGTTTGGACAATTACATAAAAAACATACTGTGGTCGCGGCTGGAATCGGCTGTGGTAGCAGCAGCTGTGGTTCACAGTTGGACTCGGCTTGATCTTCGGCTTTGTCTCAGCTCGGTCTTCGGCTTTGTCTAGACTGTACCAAAAAAAATAAACAAATAAGCAGTTTGCAAAGTGCTTATATATAAGCACTACAGTAACCAATAAGCATAAAATTCTCAAAACATGTTCCAACAACACATATAAGCATGAACCAACTTAATTCCATAAATCAAACACTCAAATTCATCAATTAAGTACCAAATCAGATTCACATTCTGGACAGAAAACATGCATGAACGACCAACTATAAGCAGAAGATTAAGCACTCTAATAAGCAGATTTCTAAGAACTTAAGGGGGCAAAAGGAAGTTCACATTACTGAGAATACAGAAACACAAAAAGCCCTAAATCTAATGGCCAATTGATCACCTAAACTAAGCCTAGATCAGATGTGATAAAGCATAAGAACTTTGACTTTTTTGACTTTTTTGATAACTTAAGAACTTTGACCAATCTCAATTTCAATGGCCTAAATCTATCTGTGGATGTTATTTGAACATGTTCAAGCATAAAAATCCAAACCACAAACACAAAATACAACAAGGGAACCAGATTGCAAAAAACAGTTAACTAATATAGCAATCAGACATGAAAATGGAAGATCAGTTTGACTTTTTAAGCTATAACAACTACTTTTTAAGCTTCAAACAGATTAAATGGATACTAAAGAAGCTAGATGAACTATATTAACATAATAAAAACAACAAGAACAAGCATAAGCAGATTAGGCTAAGCACTAAAACAACTACTTTTTAACATAATAAAAACAACAAGAACAAGCACAAGCACTAAAACAATAACCATAAGCATTAATAAACACTAATTCCAACTATTTCACCTCTCAAATCCTAAAATAACAAATTCGCTAAATGCTTCCTTATCTAATTTATACACAATTTCGTTACGCCATAAGTAAATCCATAAACTATCTCCTACATAACGTTTTTCCAAATAATTGGGGACTGATGCATTATTGGGATGGGCAGGCCTCATCCGTTTACCCTTTTTATAACACAATCACAATTCCAAACACCCTTGCGGGTTCTGCTGAACAAACGCACCCTAGGGGCTAAGCCACATTGTCAATTTCGGCTTATATATCATAAGAAAAACAGCAATCCCAAACACCAAGCAGAAAAACAAAAAAACGTACTGAATATAGGTTGCGGCTCTAGGCTGTGGTCTCGACAGCAAGTGGTCTCGGTCTCAACAGGCGGTCTCGGCTAACAAACAGCAATCCCAAACACCAAACAGAAAAACAAAAAAATGTACTGAATATAGGCTGCGGCTCTAGGCTGTGGTCTCGACAGCAAGTGGTCTCGGTCTCAACAGGCGGTCTCGGCTTCCCTCAGCAGCAACTGTACCCAAAAAAAATTAACCAAAAATTTTAAAAAACTACCTAGTCTCGACAGTAAGCATAATGTTCTAGTTTCACTTAGAAAAATGTTCTAGTAACGCAAATTAATCACTATAAACTTTTAGCGGCGACATGTCCCCGGTAGCACTTAAACAAAAAAAATAATAATAACAATTATACCTCTTGGCACGTACAATGGGCTCTCGTCTGTCCCCGGTCTCAGCTTCGTCTTGACAACAACTATACAAAAAACATAAAATCAAAAAATTAAAAGAAATTTTTTTTTTAAAAATAAAATAACAAAAAACATAAAATCAAAAAATTATCAAAAAAACAAACAAAATTAACATAAAATCAATAACTTAACACATTGCAATTAACAAATTAAAAATTAACGAAAATCAAAAAATTAACCAAATTATCAATAAATTACCTGGGTTTTTATTAACGGTGGAGAAAGGAAGAAATTAAACGAGAAAGAGAAAGAATTAAACGAGGAGAGGGGTGGAGGAGATACATCGTGCACAGTGGTGCGATTGTGGTGGTGTACCGGTGGAGATGGTGGTTGTTGTGGTGGAGATGGTGGTTGCTGTGGTGGAGACGGTGGTGTATGATTGAGGTGTCGCCGGTGTGTACTGGTGTGAGGGTTTTTTTTTTTTTTTTTTTTTTTTTTTTTTTTTTTTTTTTTTTTTTTTTTTTTTTTTTTTTTTTTTTTTTTTTTTTTTTTTTTTTTTTTTTTACAAGTGTTTAGATCTAGGTTAATAATTGAGGTTATGTTTTTGTGATAACATTTGGCGGGTACATGTCCCCGCCAAAAATGTGTTTTGTCTTTTACCACGTTTTTGGGGGGACATGTCCCCACTAAAAGTTTTCAATATTCGCCAAAACTTTTGGCGGGGTAAAGTAAATGCTAAGAGGGAAAAACAAAAATTTTGGGAAAATCTTTTCGCGGGGACACGTCCCCGCCAAAAGTGATTTTAATAAAAAAAAACTTTTTATATTATCATTTTAATTAACTTAAGTAAATATTAATTCATTTAATCTTAATTAATTTTTTTCTAAATGGAAATGGTAAAAACTAAAAAGTGTGTTACTTTTTATGTTGAGAATTTTGGCCGGAATTTTATTACTTTTAGCACGGATTCTCAAATTGTTACTGCCTCGACTACAAGGAAGAAAGGAGATGAGAAAAGAAAGAATTATACGAGGAGAGAGGATTGAGGAAAGAATTATACAAGGACTTGTCTTTAATGCACGAGATGTTAAACGAACGAGTCGAGATAATATGGTTATACACGAGATGTTAAATGAACGAGCCGAGATGATATGTGTTAGGAACACGTTTCACGTTATTCAAGTGTCGGTCATTAGTTTATGATAGGTTGCTATTTAAACTTATTATGTTTTATGTTTAATCATTTTGTTATGAATGTTTATGATGTAATGTTACTACAAGTGGAAGTCCAAGGGCTAGTAGTGTAAAGTATGGAGAAGAATCTAGAGACCCTTGGACTCCCCTATAAATACTATGTGTAAGCCTTCATTAAGGCTTGTTGGTTCTCAAGTAATACAAAGTTTATTATATCAAATATCTTAGAGTTCCTTCCATATTATTCTAGCCTCTTCTTCTCCATTCTAGTTCTTGTATCTTTGGTTGTTTATGCAATAACATGGTGACCTAACAGCTTGTTCGTCTGAATTCGTCTCCTTAGGGTTATGGTGCACACAAAATTCGTCTAGGTCTTGGGGTATTTATAGTTTCTGTCTGAGGGTTCGATGCGGCGCATGCAATGATGAGATGCGGCGCATTGACTTAACTTCGCGTGGGGTCCAAGCTTATTATATTCTGGAATATTCGTACACCACCTTTAGATGCGGCGTAACTTGAATCTTTATGCGGCTCATGTCCTTCAGTTGTCTTGGATTGTTTCGGGTGAAGACTTGATAGTCATACGCCGTATGTCAATTGTGTGATGCGGCGTATCTGGAGTAGAACGAGCTTGATCTTCTTCTTTAACCTGAGTTTCATATGCGGCGCATGGTAGAATTCCATGCAGTGCATTCTTCAAAGTCAGGCAATGGTCTTAGAATTCATCTAAGTATGATATTGCGGCGTAAATGTTGAGTGAGATACAGCGCATCTTTTGGGTTTCAATAGACTTTTGACATCTTGTTCGTTTTGCTCCGTAATTAGTCCAAAATCGTCAAGTTTCACCTTTTACCTGTTTTTACCTGAGAATCACTAAAGTAAACATTAAAGCACCGATTCTCATACATAACAAAATAAAACAAGTTAAATAAATAGGATAAATGATGCTAATAAAATGTACTTATTTGAGTTCATCATATACTAAAAATGAGTACAACGCTAAGGGTGTGGGAAAATTACTTGACCAATGAAGTCAATGTAATTATAATAATACAGGTGTAAAACAAGGGTTTATCCTAATGCCTCTTATCATGTAGTAAATCTACCTACACGAATGTAGTCTCACTAGCGGATTTGGGATGGTCACTAACGCAAGTTCTAGAATCTAAATACTACCGGTACACAAACAAGCATACTAAATAAACTTAGTAGATCGCTACCGCGAGTCCTTGACACTTCAACTAACGAATGGTCACTATTGCACTTCTTGGATCGCTGGCGCATTATTTGCATAACGGATGGTCACCAAGTCACACACTAGATCGCGAGCGCGTTAGTCAATTAATCTAACACTCGGATGGTCACTACCTTATTCATAAAATTTTTGAGTGGTACGGTTTTTTTTGTGCTAGTAATACAACTTCCTATCCATGATACGCTTATTATGCCTAAAGTTTCACTCCTATATGTTGTAAAAAAAAAATTAAATTTGGCGCTAAAATTGCCCTAACAAATATTTCTCTCAGTTTTATTACACATCTACCATTAAACAAAACAAAAATCAAGCGTAATTGCATTTTCTAAGGTGTCTTCATTTACCCCCTTACACTTAAACCGAACATTGTCCCCAATGTTCAGTAAGAAGATGTAAAAGTAAAGAGAATGAAAAAATGAAACAAATACTCCCCTGATTCGTTTGGTGTGGATCGTGTGGTAACATGGTTAGATCTTCTTCCAAGATGATGTAGAAGCCTCAAGATTAAAGCGACGCCAAAAACTCGATGTCAAAAACTTGATGCTATGTTCATCTTCTTGTCCAATATAACCTGTTAATCCTGAGAAAAAAATCTAGGAAAACCTTGCGTAAAATCGGCGGTAAAATATATATAGGGATATAATGCTTGTGGAATGAAAGTTTGCAGATTCTTGGAGTTAAAGATGCAGTAAATTTCATAATCCCGACAGAAAAACTAAATTTTAAAAACTTTTTTGGAATTAGTACCTGACGCCGTCAGGTTGTAAAGCCTGGCGTCGTCAGAATTGGTCTGACAGAATTCTTATGTTTAGTTTCCGGAAAACTTCTGGAAAAACAAATACCTTAATTCCTGGAATCCTGCAAAATTTCATTATGACTCGATACAAGCATTTGACTCAAACAGATACTAATATGTATGTTCATTTTACATTGTTATGATTCATGTTCAATTCGTTCTTATAAACAAATTTGGATCTCCCTTACACTTATCTTTTGCAAAATACCTTTATATGTAGTTAAGAAGAAGTTAAAAACAAAATAAAGTATTTTCACAATTTAATTTGAAACATGAATTGTTAGCAATAAAAATAAAACATACATACGGAAACAAATAAAATCAAATAAACAAACAAACAAAACAAATAAAGCTTGGGTTGCCTCCCAAGAAGCGCTTTTCTTTATTAACGAGTCTTGGGAAATGTAACCTTTCTTCTCTCCCGGCCCAGCAGTATAGATCTTGGCAGTCCCTTGTCGCTTGTTCTGGTTGTTGTTGTTATTTCCGGTGTGATCATCCCATTTCCTTTTGTTATCTACCACCTTCTCGGCGGAATCCTCGATTAGTTGGTCCATTAGCTTGTTGGCCACTTCCATAGCCTCATGGAGATCAGCAGCTTCGGAGGTAGTGACATTTCCCTTGATAGTTTGGGGTAACCCTTTAATGTACCTCTCTAGTAAGCGAGCCTCAGTCTGGACCATTTCAGGGCATAGCAAGGCCAACTCTTGGAAACGTTGGTTGTATGCAGCTATGTTGGTACCCTGCACCTTGAGGTTCCAAAACTCGACCTCCAACTTCATAACTTCGTTGCGAGGGCAATACTTTTTGAGTACCATTTCCTTGAAATTTTCCCATGGCATGGCATAAGCGGCGTCATAGCCGGCAGACTTCAGATAGTTATTCCACCATGTCAAAGCAGCATCCTTGAAAGTGAACGATGCAAACTTGACCCTGTCTTCGTCCGCACAACCACATATCCTGAATACAGTTTCCAATTTTTCCATCCACCTAATTAAGTATACGGCTCCCTCGTTTCCTCCAAAGAAATCAGTCATGGTCTTTTTGAATCCTTGGTAGTTACAGCCGCGGTTGTTATTATTTGTAGGCCCGGAATTTCCGACATCAGTAGTCGAGGTGTTCACATTTGCTGCCGCCAGTGCCGCTGCTACGCGCTCCTCAACTAGCTGGTCAAGCATGGCTTGGTCCACAATGAGCGGAGTTGTTGCAGTAGCCCTAGCAGTGTTTGGATTAGCACGGGTGGTTTTGTTCGATTTCCGTTTAGGAGCCATTTATCTATATCACAAAAGATGACGACAAATAAGGTTGTAAATGGAAAGAACGGTATCATACGAGAGTAAAATCATCACAGATAGAATACGCAAACAAAATAAGCCATGAATGAAGAACACAATCGAATAGATAATAACACTTTACATAGATTAATAGTCGTTGCATGGCTGCGTAGACTAGGTCTTGTTTCTCACGCGACATGTTCCTTCAAAGACGAGGGAGGAAGTGAGACGCCTAAGAATAGATGTTTTGAGGTGACATGTTAATAAGTTTGGGGCGTAACCAGATATGTCGACGGGTTTTCCGTTCGATAGCATAGCAAGTGTTTTGAGGGAATGAGAGGAGTTTCTAAACTCTGAGTTGAGTAATAAATTTTCGCGGAATGAGGTGAGTGTTCAAATTCGAGGTTGAATAATGAGTTTATGTAGAGGGGGGCATAAATCTAGTAATATAAACTGGTACACTATAGGATTATCACAAGTAATGTATGGGGTATAAATTAGTGGAGGAAAGGCGAAATGATGTGACAAGTACGGTAAATATGTATAAGTATATATAGAAAATGCTCATAGGTAGTAGCGTAAGTCGAGTATGTATAAGTATACAGAAAATTCTTATAGTGCATGCAGTAGAGTAAATTAAAAGGAAAATAATGCATAGATAAAACAAGTAAACTGCAAGTAAATTGGCAAGCAAGGCACGCAAGCGAGTGGCGGTCATATGGACTTGTTTTTATAAAAAGCGGTTATAGTTTAGGGTTTATATGTACCTAGTTCTCTATAACCTAGGCTCTGATGCCAATCTGTAACACCCCCAAAATCGGTACAGCGGAAGCATTCGGGTCATGGGGTGCTACTAATTGGAAACCACAACACAAGGAAATAAAGAACGGAATACATATTCCGTTAAAATACATTAGATTAAAAATTTAAGTTTACATCAAGTCTTGATAATAAAAAGGTAAGCCCAAAGTTTAGTGGTCCCATAAAAACAAGTCATATCATTGTGTGAAAACACTTCGGTAAATAGTTTTGTGACCATCGCCTTGCCATGCTTTGCCAGATATAAATAGCTCAAACACCTGAGAAAAACATGCTAAAAGTCAGCAAAAAGCTGGTGAGTCTATAGGTTTAGTAATCAGTGTGGACCATATAGTTTTGTGTACGAGCATTACAACACATATAATGTCATACGAAATAGTCTATTGCGCTAGCACTAAGTTCATGCAACCGAAGCTAGACAGTTCAGTGCGCTACTATATAGCACATAAATATAATAATCAGGGCCCATAGCGAGTGTTTAACCCAATACACTCGTAATCCGACTTGGTATACGCCCGCATTGACCCGTCTGGCCAACCGAACGGGGGGAGTCACCACCAATAGATCTATTTATAACAATCGCGCTTCCTAGCAGGAACTAACGGCTCATGAAAGTGGGCATAACAGTGGGTCAGGGGCTTAGGCTAACTACGCAATAGTTTTGGAAAAATAGAAATAGTATAGTGGTCCAGAAAATGTTTTGCATGTTTCTCACCCCATAGTTGTAAAACAAGTATAAGTAAAGTGGGGCTATAAACTCACCTCAGCAAATAGCATTCCGATGTAGAAATTCAAATAGTGGTAGTGAGCGGCACCGACACGTGACCTAGAATAGTACGGCAGTATTTAGTTTAATATGTACAATTTAAGAATAAACAATATTCAAATAATTTTAAAAAAAAAATTAAGGAGTTTTGTTGGTGTAAGCTTATAGAAGTATATGAATTTAGTTATGTGTAAATTTATATAATGAGGTTAAAATGCATGATTCGTTATTAGTCAAAATGAGGTGTAAAAGAAATAATATCGATAAGTATTAATGGTGTATGTGATAATATCGTCAAAAAAATTTATTAATCTTACTCATATATATATATACATTCCGATATGCACTAATGGTTGAGTTCGGCAAACGAGTAAACAAATTTTATATAGTGTACACAACTGAAAGTTCGTTTTAAAAATATAAATTATATTTAGGACTTCTTGTATACATTTTATGTATATATGTCTATAGTTGATAAAATTGCTAGTTAAGAAAATAAATTATGTTAAGAAAATAATGCTAGTTATATATGTATATGTATATAGTTGATAATTCGAACATGTCTCGTTTACAAGTTAGTTTTAGTGGTACGTTCGGTTTTGTAATATCCTTTTGTACATATTCCAAAGATGTGTCGATAATAGTGGTCGAGTAAAACAACTTATTAGTCCGCTAAATAACTTCGTGAGTTTCGTGTTTTAGTTTAAGTGTATATTTTTGTAACTTTACGTCTAAACGATTTTTAGATACTACTCCGGATTATAAATGGGCCTCTAGAATTTGTTATATGAATTGGGCCTTTGGTTGGACTATTTTAATTTGGGCCAAGAGTTGAGTTTGTTATGTTTAGGCCGCGAGTTGGGCTTGGCCCAACTGCCCTTCGCATACAAAAAAAATAGATAAGTTCAGATTACTTAACTTGTTACAAATCCACAACAAGTGGTTTAGCCAATTTCAAACTAATACTACAACCATTTTAAGTTCAATATGGTAATGACCAGGAAGAAGGAGAAAAAGAAGAAAAAAATATATATACAGGTTGATTTCCCTTGTGTTCGCAGGAGCAGAAAAGAAAGAAAAAAAAATTTATATATGTATTCATGTATTTGTCCTCTAATTCGACAAAAAGGAAGAAAAAAAAACATATAAATCCAGTCCAAACATCACAGTACTTCACCAACATTAATTTCATTTTTTTAAACAAAATTATATATATATATATATATATATATATATATATATATATATATATATATATATATATATATATATATATA
>LBNU01026204.1:23784-57186 GCA_014162995.1 Artemisia annua | reverse complement strand
TTGATGAGGCGAAAAGTGTTACGCTTTTAGGGGGTCATTTAAATTTGATCAAATATTTCTTAAATCGTTCCTTTTGTCATTTTAGGTACTTTGGAGAAGGAATCTGGAAAAGGAAGCATTTTGGACGTTTTTGGAGCATAAAAGTGAAGAATACGACAAAGTCTCAAAATATGCTGGAAACAGTACCTGACGGCGTCACTCTTTACAAGGTGACGGCGTCACGCTTTGACAAAGAGGTGGATATGAGATTACACGAGACGCCCCAGAGAGTTTTGACGATTTAACACGTGACGGCGCCACGCTTTGTGACGCCTAGGCCGTCACGTTATAAGCTAAAGGGAGACGACCCAGAGAGAAATTGAAGGTGACGACGTCAGAAGCCATAAAGTGACGACGTCAAAAGCCATAGACTGACGACGTCAGAATGACAACTTGCACAAGAAGAAGAGTGAAACCGTTACAAGTAATCAAGACAATCATAACTTGCGCGCGGAGTAGCTGTCACTGTTTTGGCCATAAAATCTTCATACGAACTCGGATTTAGGTGATTCAAGAGGCCACGGAATCGGGACGAAAAGATCTACAATTTGGTGAAAAAAGGGGAGTTGACGCCATCAAGGTCGGGCTGACGCCGTCACCCTTTGCCAACAGAAAATCTGCCTATAAATATAACATTATAACTTCACTTTTTGTAAGCCCCAAACCCTAAGTCCGATTCTAGGGTTAGGGTAGGTGTTTTTCCAGCAACTTAGAGGGTCTTAATCACTCCACAAACATCTCGTATTGGTGTGTTGATTCTATCTTAATTATGTCTTCCATTATTATTGTTACTTGTTCTTCATTGATTATGTTTTGCTAAATCACCTAGTGTTTATCTATGATTGTGTGAAACTTGTGTATAACTAATTAGATCTTATTGATTTCTTGTTGATGTTTGTGTCTATCTCCATCAATTAGGGCGTGACAACTTCAATAGATCTAGTTGGTTTAGTTTATAATTCTTGCTTCCTATTGTTTCTTGTTTTGATTGGGTGATGTCGATGTTAGGCTTAAGAAATCTGGCTAACCTCCTATACGGTAACTTGCTTGAACGTCTTAAGAAACATGAATCGGATGTGTACTACGATTATATGGTTGTATTTAATGCATAAGCGAATTCTAGTGATCCCATGTTAGGAGCTTTTAGTCGGCTCGACATAGGAGTGAAGTAGGAGATTATAGATTTAGAGAAGATCATACACGGCCCAATGAATGGTTTAAAGGAATACAACCCGTCAACTAAAACAAGGAGTGACAACTCAATAGGTAGTATTGGATAGCTAGCAACGAGTAATACATCATAGGTAGACATGCTTCACTTCCCTTGTAGAACCCTAGTTTACTTTCTTGCAAATTAGTTTAAGTAGTAGCTTTTGGGTTAGTTGATTAGCAACTAATTCCGCCCTTCCTTCCAAAACCCGAGATTTTTACTTGCTTTCTATAAAATATAAAAATACAAAAAGAATCATCCCTCACCTCTAGACCTAGTAGATAAATTTCAATCCTAACGAAGACTATTCTTTGAGTTGAACGATCAATCCCCCGGTACTTGCCACTTCACTATACTACATCGGTCAGGTACACTGCCTGGTGGGGATTGCAAGCTTCTCAAGATCCCTTGAGAGGTAAAACCTACTGCAAGGTTGCAAAACCATGCATCAGAGGTACAACGGTTGATGACTACACCAAAGTAATCATAACAAGGTTGAAAGAAGAGAGGAGACGAGTAGAAGAAAATCTTGATTACAAACTTGCACCAAGCACCAAAAAGTTGAGAGACAAAAGCTTTAGAGCTAGACACAAAAGAAGGAGAAACTTAAATTTGGAACCAACAACAGCAATTGAAGCTACACCGTTGGACGCTATACATCCAACTAAAAACTCAGGCTCTCAAGAGATGCATAGAGATTATGGTGATGTGAACGATATACAAGAATAGTTGAAAAATGATATTGATATCTTAGAAAATACAATATTAATAATAAATAAATAGAAGTTTGTTACTGTTATGTAATGCTTACATATTGCTATTCTTCGACCTAAACCCTAAAAAAGTACACAAACAAAACAAAATGAATTTGTGCACAGAAAGCAGACCATAAGAAAATAAGAGATTGCATAGTTATGAGATATGTAAAAACCCAAAACTCTACAAAACCTATGACGGCTAACCACGTCGAACCTTTGAATGCTACACCAATGTGCACACAAGCAAACCACATCACAGGACCAATCAGCTCACCGTCTCTTGAGACCCTAAGAAAGAAGTCAGGTGAAGCTGGGAGTCCAAAGAATAGAGGTAACGACAGTAGCCCTCAATGCATGACAAGCATGCCATGGAAGTGATCTTTTACAGATTCAAGTTTTTATGGATTAGCCACTTGAAAATGTAGTTGTAATTTACATGAACCACTAATCAACTAATCCATGATAATAAATCAAAAGAAGACTGTTTTTGAATTCTATCTGATATGAGAAAAAAAAATTATGGTAACCATCAACTCTTTCTGATATGGAAAAAAAATTGCAGACACACAGAGATAGCACATCACAGAACCAAGCAGCTCACCATCATCTAAGACCATAAGCAAATCATTAAATGGAGCTGCGAGACTTATGAATAAAGGTAACGACAGTAACTACTTAGTTCACTTCTTGAAAGCTCTAAAGAACACATGGTAGCTAACCACGTCGAACTGTTGAATACTACACCAAGAAGGACACAAGCAACTCACATCATAGGACCAAGCAGCTCACCATCTCATGAGACTCTAACAGAGTCATCAGGTGGAGCTGGGATTCCAATGAACAAAGGTGAAGACAGTATCCCTCATGGTATCGGAAACATACAACGAAAGAAATCGAAACTTAGACATTCAAATTAACTACACAAATCCATGATAATAACTCAAAAATTAACAAATAACAAAATAACAAAAACAAGCAACCCTTATTACTCCTCAATCACAAATAATCCACCAATATCCAAACAACACCAACAATCCCTTAACCTACACTTCGTCTCATGCAATTTCTAAGAAAACCTAAAAAAAAAAACCTAAGAGAGGGAGTAAGTGGTTTTACAGAGCACGCATTCCAGCAAAAAGCAAGAGACATCCACAACCAAAGTACCTGAAACAATCACCAAAAACCTACAATATGAACAATAAATAATTTTCTATCAAACAAACATGAAATTGAATCCACATTCATAAATCAATCTCGGAATATATTTTAATTAAATGAAAAAGTTGTAAATGTAAAAAGCCCCAATTTTTTGAAAACAAAACCCTAAATTTTAAACGCATAATTAAACAATCAATTCTTCACAATTGATTCCACAATCATAAACCAAACTCAGAATAAGTTTTAATTAAATGAAAAAGTTGTAAATTTGAAAAGCCCTAATTTTAGAGAAAAAAAACCCTAAATTTTCATCGCCTAATTAAAGAATCAATTCTTCACAATTGATTCCACTGAGTAAACATTTTAATTTACTTAAGCCGTTGTAAATTTGAGTAACCACAAATTTTGAGGAAAAAAACCCCTAAATTATATCGCCAAAATAACTCAGTGTGTGTTGAGTTATGTGTGTGTGAGAGAAATGCAACACCTTATCTGATAAAAGTAAAACAAAAAAATAAAAATAATAAAAACATGACAAAAAAATTAGATAAAACACTAAAATTATTCATTCAATTCCATTCATTCATAATTAAACTTTCTACAACTTCTTCTTAATCCACTGATAATACCCAAAACACAAAAAACTACCATAAGAAGATCACAACTAACATCTTCTATTCAACATCAGATAAACTTTCATCAAACTCCATGAGCTTCACATGGCCTCATCACGGGTTTCACCAAGCAAAGCATCCAATACCTGAAGCCTATCAAGCAACCTAACATGGGTCTCTTCCAAACAATGGAGAGCATCAACAGCTTTATCATTGAAAGGACCACGAAAACGAGTCTCCCTAATGGTGGCCTCAAGCTTCTCAGCCTTGCTGCGGAGTTGATTACGCTCTTCTCCCATTCTCATCAGAAAACCATGCTCTTCAGTTAACTCACTTTTAAACAAAAACTTGAAACAAGTAGCCAAGTTAGCCGATCCACATGCTTCCTTTAGTTCAGTAATGTTTGGTTCATTTCTGCTGGATATATTGATGTTCATTGAGGAAGCAATAGGGAAAATGAAAGAGAGGAAAATGATAATATGAAGAACAGATTTGATTATACCTAATGTAGAAGAACAAGGTATAAATAATGAATACAAAAAACGTCATAAGAAGATTAATAGACATTTCAGAAACAAAAATTAAATAAAATAAATGATTGTATTAAAAAGAGTAAGTGGAATGAATATATGTAACTGAAGATATATGATTAAAACCAGTATTTCATCTTCCCATGCAGAATATATTTTCAAATATAACAAAAATACCCTCAAACTTTACCTTTTAAATAAAAAACCCCATCACTAACAAAATGCGGAATACTTACAACTGATATATGTAAAAAAAAAAAAAAAAAAAAAGAGAGAGAGAAATNACTTACAAACCTAATAACAAAAATACTTAACACAAATAAAACTATAACAAATAATAAAAACCAGGTATACTTCAAATTACCATGCAAAAACCATATAATGCAAAATTAATATTTTCCAAGCATTACACTTAAAAAAAACCTTATAAAATTTCAAAGACATATGCTCCAAAAAAAGTGAGTTGAAAAACTTCTATAATTTGTGAATTTAAAAGTTTGAGGTAGTATTTAAAATATTCCACTACATGAATAGATAATGTCAATATTGATATTAACACTTAAAAATTATGTTAGATTTGGGGTTAACTAACGTTTCTTACGACCTATTTGACTAACATAAATGAAAAAAACAAAACGCGCGATTAACAATTAGATTCAAATCCTGTGCGTAGCACGGGTTCTAAATGCCTCGTACATAATAAAGTAAAACAAGTTAATTAAATAGGATAAATGATGATAATAAAATGTACTTATTTGAGTTCATCAAATAACCATTTGTTGTGGCAGTGCAATTGTTAGAAATACGATTTTTCTTAGAAAAGATTAGGTCACCCCACGTACGATTAAGCATTGTTTAGCTCATAGTACTTATAATAGTTATTAGTACGTAGATTAGAAGTAGTTAGTATTCGTGGAGTCGGGTCGGGTCTTTACCCACTGTCAGCCCGATCCACAGCCCAAGTGGCAACTAACACCATGTACATATAAAAGCCCTCTCCTTCCTTGGAGAGGGTGGAACCTCTCATAATCTATTTTCTTTGTTTTGGTTTTTCTCTCAAGGTTCCATCTTCTTTCTCTCTCTACTTTCTCTCTCTAGATTTATTTCTTTCTTTTCTACACTATTCGATCCATACACAAGATCCATACGTGTCATATGTTTATTTAGTATCCTACAATTGGTATCAAGAGCCATGGTTACATCCTAGGGATCGTAGGTACTTGGTTGGTGTATGGGTTGTTTTAGTTTCTACTAGTTTAGGAAGGTTTTACTCTTATTTGATCTTGTTCGTGGAGTTTCTTGTGTTTTCTCTTGTACTTCTTGGATTAGAGGGGTTAGATTCATCTAGTTTATCAGTTGGTTTGGCTAGATCTTACGTTTGTGAAGTGGACGAGTGATTTTGGACCTTTTTCTTAGCAGCGGTTTTCTCCTCGGTAAAGTTTTCTTGGCAGCGGTTAGTTTGGGTTTACAGCGGTTAGCGTCAATGGTTTGTACACTTTGTCAGCGAACATAACGCTGTGCTTTGTACTATTTCAGCGGTTAGCTCAGTCTGTCCTTTGTGTTCCATCGGTTAGTTTCTCCAACGGTTTTCGAAATCAGCGGTTACTATACTAGCGGTTACTCTGTCAGTGGTTACCATTGTCAGCAGTTACCATTGTCAGCGGTTTAATAGTCAGCAGTTACTACACTAGCGGTTATCCTGTTAGCGGTTATCATTATCAGCGTTTTTCTTTCTTAGCGGTTACTTGTCAGCGGTTACTTTGTCAGCGGTTAGCTTATCTTAGCGGTTTTCCTGGTTGACTTTAGTAAAATCCCGGGAAAGAATCGATTTCTCGGTTTAAGTCACGTGTGTTGTAAAATCCCGTTTAAGACCTTTTCATCATGACTACTGTAACATCTATTGATGATATCCAAGCTGCTGGGTCCGACACTCGACCTCCTATGCTAGACAGAACTGACTATGAGTCCTGGTCACAAAGAATTCGTCTGTATTGTCAAGGCAAAGAAAATGGGGAGAACATTCTGAGATCAATTGATGAAGGGCCGTTTCAAATGGGTACTACCAGAGATGTTATCTCCACTGGTGATGATGGGACAGTCACCTTTGGAATTGACAGACCTCGTACTTACAATGATCTGAATGAAGTGGAAAAGAAACGATATGATGCCGACATTCGAGCTTCAAACATTGTGGTACAAGGGCTACCAAAGGACATCTACAAACTGATTAACTTCAACACTGAGGCCAAAGCCGTTTGGGACAATGTCAAAATGTTGCTAGCTGGTTCAGAACTAACAAAGGAAGATCGTGAGTCTCAATTGTATGATGAATTCGAGCACTTTAAGATGAACCCCGATGAAAGCATCAATGACTACTATGTCAGATTCCACAAGCTTGTGAATGACATGAGAATGATCAGAATGACAATGCCCAACATCCAACTCAACTCAAAGTTTGTCAATAACATGTCACCAGAATGGGATCGGTTTGTCACAGCTGTGAAGTTAAACAAAGGACTCAGAAACACCAACTATGAACAACTCTATGCTTATCTGCAACAACATGAGAAACATGCCATGTATGATCGTCAGCTGAGAGAGAAGTTTCATCCCTCAAATGATCCCCTTGCTCTAATCTCCAGTGCTCAGGGACTTAACCAATTCTCAGCTGACTGAATCAATCATCCAACCATTCCTCAAGCAACACAGAATCAGTCCTCTCTTGGTCAAACCTCCATGCAATCAGAAAGTGTCAAGACTAATCCACAAGAATCTGGGAATTCTTACATGGACAAGAGAATTGATAATCTCTCCAACCAAGTCTCACTGCTGGTTCAACACTTCAGAAGCACTCTTCCTCAAACCAACAATCAACTCAGAACCTCATCTAATCCACGTAATGTTGCTGTTGTGGAAGATGGGCGTGTTGTGGTTCAAGGAAGACAAAATGTCCGGGGAAATGTTCAGAATAGGATGGGTAATGCCAATCAAGGACAAGGAAGACAAATCAAGTGCTATAACTGTGGTGGGCTAGGTCATATTGCAAGAAACTTCACTGAACCAAAACGTCCTCAGAACTCCGACTACTTCAAAGATAAGATGTTGCTGATGCAGGCACAAGAGAATAGAGTTATGTTGGATGAGGAACAACGGCTATTTCTTGAAGGTGATGAAGGGAATTCCTTTGATGCTGATGTGGATGATCAACCAGTCCATGATCTTGCTCTCAACGACCCAAACATCTTCCAGGCTGAAGATTGTGTTGCCTTTGATTCTGTTGTTGATGATGAACCTACTGCACAAACCATCTTCATGGCCAAGCTTTCATCTGCAGTCACATCGCCACAACAATCGGGATCTTCCAAATCATCCATCATTTCTGAGGTACTCAAATTGTATGACACATATGAAACATGTACTATTCCAACAATACTCGATGAGGTACATCAAACTAGTATTGTCACGCCAGATGATGTTGATTTGAAAAACAATAATGTTCCCTCAAAACAACAACATATGGATAACAATAAAGAATCTGATGAACCTAGTAGAGCATCTGTCGATACACATGTTGATAATGTGATGCACAAACAAAGGATTAATAACGAAGTAAAACACACTGACATTATTGATTCAGATCCTGCTGATATGGCTAATAGCAATGTTGTCCCATATGAGCAATATTTGAAACAAAATGTCGAGACAGCTTTACCAAGTGATGACTCTTCTGTTGATAATGAAATTTGTGAATGTGATGAATACACTGCTGTTATACCTGATGATACCTTGACCACTAGGATTTATATTCTTAAAAATCAGGTGAATATGTATCAACAACGTGCAAAATTTGAGTTAACCGAACGTGAGCAGAAAATGGATTGGCAAATGTGTATATATATTACCGAAAGTAATTTAAAGGAACAAGAGTTAAGAATGGAAATAAAATCTTTGCAAAATCAAATCGATCAAACTGTTAAACAAAAACAGGAGATTCAAAATAGTGTCACCGCACTAAAGTTAGATTTTCAAAGTAAAGAAGCTAAGCTCTTAAACGATTTTTCCAACTTAAAGGCCTTAAAGAACAAGCTTGAAAACAAATTGTACACACAAGGCCAAACCATTCAAACTGCTCAAATGATACAAAAGCACATTAAGCTTCGTGATGAACATAGTAATAAGGATACAGGAGTGCCTAAAACTAATTTTCTTAGGAGCGTTAGTGCCTCTCAACCTGCCTTATATGATTTTAATGTGATGCTTAAGCCCATTCATGCCCCACCTGATGTGCGTAATACAGAAGAGATTGATGAAATTGTATCTGAAAATAGGAAAAGACTTGAGATTAAAATGAAGGATCCCAAGAGCATTGAAAATTGTGTCAATATCAAGCCCCATAACTACTATGAACAGAACCGACTGACCGTTTTCGTGCCCCAAACTAGGTTAACCCCGGAAAAGATTTTTTGGCCTTTAGACGTTGAAAAACTGAAAGCTGAACGACTTAAGGCTACCACTCCTCTTAAGTTTGCTACCCCGACGGTGTATCCTCCCAATACACCAATGAACCTAGTTCAGATAGCTCTTCCCACTCAATGTAAAACTCTTATTAGCATGTATGTATCAAATGTTTGCTGAGTTTGACAAAACATGTAAAAAGAGAATTACACCAACGGGAATTACTGAGGGGGAAAGGGGTTTTGAAGTCACAAAAGAATGTTATCTCACTGAAGTCATTCCGTTTTTTAAACAAATCAAAGATCTTTTTGAATACATGGAAACATCTCTTAAATCAGAGATTGAAGAAATGAAAGATGTATTTAAAAATATGGAACTTGAAGGAAAACAAACTGTAATAGATCTTCAACATAGTGATATTGCGAGGAAGAATGCTCTCATCATGAACGATAATTTAATTGCTATGTGCATTGCTCAAGATGTGTTTTATACTGCTACTGATTCATCTTTATCTGCTTCCAAATTTCATGAAATGTCTGTTACGTTAAATGTCTTCCAGAATCGTGTTGTTGAGCTTGAGGGGGAGAATTTAAAATTGCGCGAAAAAATTCAAAATGATGATCATGATAACATGGTCAAACATTTTTCAAAACTAGAGGTTGATTATCTTAATTTGCAATTAAGATATCAACATCTAGAAGAAAGAATCAAAAACTCAAATGCCAAGACATCTTCGGATGCTCCTGAATTTGTTGCATATTTTAAATTAGCCAAACGGGATGAAAAAATTCAAGCTCACACTAAGACGATTCGGAATCTGAAGGTTCAAATTGCCCAATTAAAGACTAATAAATGTGATGCGATTGATACCCAGAAACCTCCTTGTTTAGATTCTCAAAATCTTCAACTTCAAAACGTCATTAACAACATTAAATATGAAAATGATTGTTTTCAAGCTGAAAACTCAAAGATCAAACAACATTACAAAGAGTTACATGAGTCAATTAAGATCACACGTTATAAAACGAATGAGAAAATAACTTCCTTGTTAAATGAAATTGAGAATCTAAAGACTCAGGTGAAAGGGAAAATGCCCGTCACTGCATGTGATAGCAGTCTCACCAAGATCGTTAAAACGAAAAGAATTGATAGTGATGCCATTAATATTCCTCTTCCCCTTAGGAATAATGCGTTTGTCCACAGTGAGTACCTTAGGTATCTTAAGGATTGCCTAGATATCCTTTGTGAGACCATTGAAGAGGTTAAAATGGTGAGACCTGCGGACATTGCCATCCATGATGTTTACTATCTCACCAACAGATCATATGAACTCTTAGATTATGCCATCGGTACATGTCCCAAAGCTGTTTGCATGCGTGATAAGGTTGATGAATTTTCCTCTAAGGTTAAGAACAAGCGTGTTACCTTTAATGTGCCCTTGACATCTTCAGAGCGTAACACATCATATACCAGAAATCAAACAGCCGTGTCTAGTTCTAATGTTCCATTTATTTACAAGGAGTAAAGTTGTCACAATGCTAGGGGTCAAAGCTAGTTGCAAACAGGATGATAGATTCGCTAGCAATAGTGCTCAGGCGGAAGTAGAGACACTTAGGAACATAAGATGTCTGATATTATGCATCGTGTGATTCCTAGTTTAAGCTCTAGGCGTACTGTAATTAATTCGAATTCTATAGACCATTTGTGAGATCTGTAATAACTCTTTATTTCTGGTAACATGATGGGTATGTTAAGACATGTTTGAATGCTTCTAAATTATCCCCTGTTTGTCATGCTGTGTATTATAAACGTGAAAAACATGTTTGGAAAGCTGCAGGAAGGAAGTTTTCTACTGTTGGCTATCATTGGAGACCCACTGGAAGAATAGTATCAATAGGAAGTCAACGCCCCTTTGCTAAACGGCCTAATCCTAAACTCTGCAACATTAGGATTTGGAAGAAAACTGGCAGAACTTTTCCCATAGGAACCCAATGCACTAACCATAAGTCTTGTCCCCCCGCATGTCATAATATGACTAAGGATGCTAGTAATACTTCCTCTTCTGTTGCAATAAACAATGTTTGTGCTAACTGACTCCTCCCAAACAGTCAACTAAGTCAGCCAGGTGTTCCTGGTCAACCAAGTCAGGCTAAGAGAGAGAAATGATCAATTTATGATCCGGTGTAAGCACAGTGTGTTCTCGGGTCGTTATGTCCCAGCGAGATTGAAATTGTGTTTGAAAAACGTTTTGGGAATAAGTGACTTGGGAATAGTAACCAGATTAAGATTTTGATTGGTTTTTACACTACTGATTGCTTGGATTTGAAAATGAGAATGCACAATAACAAATATATAACACAAAATGCAATTAAGCAAAGTACAGGGACTAAAAGTGACAACTTCTAAACTACAGGGGCTAAAAATGACAAGTTCCAAACTTCAAGGGTGTAAAATGAAAATTTTGAAACTTATAATCTTAAAGAAAATTAAAATCTAAAAAGAAAATATTTTATTAATATTATACTAATTTAATGTTAATTATTTAATATAAACTATTTTAATTAACTTAAAAACTATTTATACTAATCCTAAAAAGATTTTTATTACAAATTTAACTTAGAAAATTACAAAATTATTTTCTAAAAATCTAAAATGACTTAAAATATTTATAAAAATTAAAAAGAAATATTTTTGTCTTTTTGTGAATTTTTTATAAATTAAAAACTTAAGTAATATTTAAAACCTAATTAAACTATTTAAAAGAGAAAAATGAGAAAATGAAAAAGGAAAATTATAAAATTAATTTTTACAGATTCTAAATGATGTGACAAAGCTAGAAAAATTATAAAAATAAAAATTATATTAAATATTAACAACTATGCTAATTTCTTTTTGGTTTTTCAAATTAAACTGTTTTAATTAAAATTAAATCTAATAATTATAAGATGAACAGTAAAAATTCTAGAAACATTACTAAAAATACTAAATATTATTTAGAACCTAGGAAAAATATAAAAAGATGCTACTGTTTAACAAATTTATACAGAATTAATTGAATTATCAGTTTTAATTAATTACTAAATTAACTAATATTAAATCTAATAAATACTAAACAGAAAAAGAAAATTCTAAGAAAATTACTACAAATACTTAAGGTGACAAACTAATTTTAAAAATTATAAAAACAGAATATTATTAAGCTAAATTTAAAAAGAGAAAATGAAAATTAAAAATATTAAATAGAAACTATCACTTTTATTAAAAAGTGATTATTTTTGGAATTTTCTTTTTGAGACTGATTACATACTTAAAATAACAAGCTTTTAATGAAGGAACTTGGGTTGTGGATAAAAAATAAGCACTTTGGAATGATAAGTGCTTAACAGGTGGGGTGTTCAAGCTTATTAGGACTTAATGGACTTGAATAAGCTACCCCATTGTATCACAAGGACAAATAAGCTACAAACAGACCTAGAGGAACTTGAAATAAGCAAAATTAAGGAAATAAACACAGGCAATAAGCTAGAATAAGTAAATAAGCACTAGTACAAAATTACACTGGGACAGGCCAAAAGAGCCAAATAGCAGGCCTTGTGGGACCCACTAGGGGGATTTTAAGCCAAAAATAAAAGCTATTCCTAAAAGCCACCCAGATGAGCTTTCTAAAAAGCCAAGGTTCAGCCCTTGGGTCCCACTAATAAGTACTAGGGGAGGGCATGAAGTTGGGCTGTTTAAGCTGTTGACTCAGCATGGGTGTGAAATGGGACAAGGTTAAAGGGACATGCAGCCCTATTAAACAAGCTACAAAGCTTAAAATAAGCCCTGAGCCAACAAGCTAGTACTACTATCTTGCCAAAGAACCAAAGATCTCTCAGTGGGACCCACTGAGAAGCTCTACAAGAGCCTGTGAAAATGGCCTCACCCCTGGTGCAGGGGAGGTTTATGGAAAATAGACCAAAAGAAGGCAGAAAATAAGCAATGTAGAAAAATCACAAAAATTAACAAACAAGATAAATAAAAAGATGAGCTTCTAGATTTTGAAAATCCAAAAGCTCATAAGCTAACACTATCTACAAAAATCTAGAAAATTCTTGCCATTTTAGTGAAACTGTGGAACTTATGCAGTTTTGACTTTTTGAACTTGGATGAAAGTTTGACTAAAATGAGTTTTGGATCCTAATCTAATGATTGAAATTGGTGTTTTAAGCTAAAATGAGATGACCTAAAGCTAAAAAAACTAATAGTGAACTGAAATAAGCAATCAAGAGACCTTAAAATCCAACAGTGAACTCACACATGGGATTTATAAGTGAAATTGACTTTTCTGCAAATGAGGGATGGATTTTAAACTTTGACTGTGTTATTAGGACCTAAAATGACATGTAATTACCAAAGACTTCAACTGAAACACAGGGGAACCATTTGAACAACACAGAACCAAACACTCCTTAAAACACTGGTTTTATTGGTTTTTAATGCAGATGACTGATTTAAGCATCAATTCTGATTCAGAAGCTCATAAAATGATACTATAAACTAATAGAACTACAAAATTACCAATCTAAACACAAACTCCTATGAATTACTATAATGCTTGAAATGGCAGTGAATATGAAAAATAGAGCAACAATTAATTCTACTGAACTAACAGGTAATGTAAAGCAAAATAATGACTAACATACACCTAAGAAGCACAGAACACCAAATATAAGCAGTAAATAAGCTAGTGCACAGTAAAAAGCAAAAGTTGCAAATGAATCTTACAATTGATCCAGTGCACAGAACAAGGTACCAAGAACCATAAACCACTCCTAAAGCTTACCAATAAGCACTAACCCATGGCCATCCAAGATTTACCATGCTCCATGCTCATCTTCTTCTTGAACCTGTAATTTTTATTTTCAGTAGATTTTTCTTAATATTTTTTTTTTTTTTGTTTTTGATTAAAAACTGAACAGAAAGCTTAGGAAACTTATAAAAGCTTAACAGGGTCTTAATTTGAGCTCACAAGGTCTTAAAACAACAACTTTAATCATCATGAGAGTGCATTGAGATTTTTAGGTGAAATTCAAACATAAACTGAATTTTATATATAGAACTTGAAATTGGTATTATAAAACTTCAAAATTACACTTGATTAAGCTGAGAATTACACTGAGAATAAAAATTACACTAGAAACAGAGTTTTAAAATAAATTCGACATTAACTACACTACTATAACCTATTCTACACTAACTAACTCCTTCTCTTCTTT
Organism: Artemisia annua; assembly: GCA_014162995.1. Lineage (NCBI taxonomy): Eukaryota > Viridiplantae > Streptophyta > Magnoliopsida > Asterales > Asteraceae > Artemisia > Artemisia annua. The sequence goes on along the minus strand of LBNU01026204.1, from coordinate 43,167 downwards.
CTTTCTTGACTTAAATAGACTCTGGCACATCTCTCTTTCTTTTCCACTCTCTTCTGAGCCCTTGGATGGCTTTAAATCAATCCTGGCCGTTCAAATGGATTTGGCGGGAAAATTGGCTATCTGCCAATTGGTCTGTTATCTTGTTGCAGGTGGGGGTAATTAATGCTGGGGTATGTTGTAGGGGCTAAGTAGGGGTGGTGGAGAGTGTAGCTTGGGCGGTGGAGCAAGTGGAGATGGTGGGAGTGACAGGGTTGCAGAGTTGCAAGTGGGAACGAAGGGGGAAAGGGGTACTGTGGACGGGGGTGAGTTTTTTATAACAAAGGGGGTGTGGGACTGGGCTTGTGTTTGGGCCAGCAAAAGGGATGGGCCAAAGGGATGTGTATTGGGGTTGTTTTTTATTTGGGTTTTAGTAAATAACACAAATGGTCCGTTTGGTATTAGTTATAAATCACAAGGACCATTTATGTAAAAGCTGATTTTTGAGGGACTGAATTTGAAACTTTTCCAAAGTTGTCACAAGGGTAAAACTTGCCAAGGATAACTAGTGTGAGGACCTTTGTTAACTTTTTCCACTTTTCTGAATATCCAGGGACTAAAACTGCCAAGTCTTCAAAGTACAGGGACCAAACTTGTAATTTCACAAATTTCACACCCAAGGACCATTTGTGATAAATTTTAATTTCCAAGGACCACAAAAGACTTTTTCATCCAAAAATATTTGCTCAGGGGCCATTTCTGCCAATTTTGAAACTTGAAGGACTAAATGTGTAATTTTGCCAAACTTTCCACCAAAGGACTAAATATGATTATTTGTAATTTCAAAAGGACCTTTGGTGACTTTTTATTGAAAATAGATGCTTAGGGACTAGTTTTGTCAATTCTTGATAGTTGAGGGACTGAAACTGCCAATTATGCAAACTTTGGTTGTTTTTCATCTGTTTTTGATCTTTTTGCATCTGAAACATATAAAACACACTTTTGGAATATTTTCACTATTTTGATGCATATTTGGGTGTTTTTGGATGTTTTGGTAGTTCAAATGGGATCAAAATGATGAGTATTTACACACTCATCACTAACCAATCGGATCCTACTTATGGTTGGGGATCCACGTGCTTCAGTTATCCATATCTGTCTGGTTTCAAATGCAGGTAATACAAATCGTCCTGTGGTATTTGGACTCAGGCTGCTCAAAACATATGACTGGGGATCGCTCGCGGCTCAGAAATTTCGTGAAAAAGTTTATCGGGACTGTTAGATTCGGGAATGATCATTTTGGTGCAATAATGGGTTATGGAGATTATGTGGTTGGCGACAGCGTGATTTCTCGGGTATACTATGTAGAAGGACTTGGGCACAATTTGTTCTCCGTCGGTCACTTTTGTGACTCAGATCTTGAAGTTGCCTTCAGAAAACACACTTGTTATGTTAGAAGATTGGATGGTGTGGATCTCCTGAAAGGCAGACGAGGCTCAAACCTCTATACTATATCCATTGAAGATATGATGCGGTCATCTCCAATCTATCTACTATCTAAGGCTTCCAAGAACAAGTCATGGTTGTGCCATCGCCGTTTGAACCATTTGAAGTTCGGTACCATCAATGAACTCACTCGTAAAGATCTTGTTCGAGGCATGCCCAGGCTGAAGTATGAAAAAGATCATCTATGTTCCGCTTGCCAGCTTGGCAAAAGCAAGAAGCATTCTCACAAACCCAAAACTATCAACACCATTATGGAAGTTCTTCATACCCTTCACATGGACCTTTGTGGTCCAATGAGAGTGCAAAGCATATTTGGGAAAAGATATGTGTTAGTGATCATTGATGACTACTCTCGGTTTATATAGGTTAAGTTCCTCAGATCCAAGGACGAAACATCTGAAATCATCATCAAACTAATTAAGCAGCTGCAAGTTGGACTCAATAAAATTGTCAGATTCGTCCGCACAGATAATGGAACTGAGTTTGTCAATCAGCAACTTACTCAGTTTTATGAAGATCTGGGAATTAGTCATCAAAGGAGTATACCTTGAACACCTCAGCAGAACGGAGTCGTTGAAAGACGAAACCGTACACTTGTAGAGGCCGCACAAACTATGCTGATCTTCTCCAAAGCTCCTATGTTCCTCTGGGGAGAGGCAATTGCAACTGCTTGTTACACTCAGAACCGATCACTGATCCATCTTCTTCACTGCAAAACCCCCTATGAGCTGGTGCATGAGAGAAAACCCGATCTCTCCTTCCTTCGAGTTTTTGGTGCATTATGTTACCCAACCAATGATAGCGAAGATTTGGGAAAGCTCAAGGCAAAAGCTGATATTGGAATTTTTGTTGGCTACACACCAAACAAGAAGGGTTATCGAATCTACAACAAAAGAACCCGACAAATCATGGAAACTATCCACGTCACCTTTGATGAGCTGTCCGAGCAAACGGTTCCTGAATACTCCAGTTCAGGACCCGCATCTAATCTTTGGACTCCTGGACCAATTAGTTCGGGACTTGTACATTCCTCCACCACTGATGCTTCTTCTGTGCCACCAACTAGTGACGATTTGAAGAAATTGTTTGATCCAATATATGATTAGTATTTTGAGCCTCAACAGAGAATCGAACCAGAACAACAAGTCATAGGTCCTGATGCTGCTGCTAATAATGAACCACAACCTACAAATGGGCCTTCCATCTCCATCTCTCTTAGTTAGAATGCTCCATCATCCAGTCATACCGATCACACTGATCAACCTTCCTCAATTCCTCAAGAAGAAGCATCTGATAACTCATTTGAAGTGAATCCCTTTGATCAACCACCTGATGAACCTTTTGTCAACATATTTGCCTCTGAACCATCTACTGTGGCAACCTCTTCCGAAGATTCCAACACGGCTACATCAGTTCTCAGTCATCAACTTCATGAGCATATCCGGAAATGGACAAACGATCACCCAATTGACAACATCATTGGTAATCCATCTCGGCCGGTATCTACACGTAGACAACTTGCCACAGATGCCTTATGGTGCTTTGTTAGCTCCATACTGTCCAAAGTCGAACCAAAGGATTATAAAGATGCTTTGACTAAAACATTCTGGTTCACTGCAATGCAAGATGAAATCCATGAATTTCACAGACTTGATGTTTGGGAATTAGTGCCCCCTCCCGACTGTGCCATGATTATCGCCTTCAAATGGATCTTCAAAGTGAAGCTTGACGAATATGGTGAAGTCCTAAAGAACAAAGCTCGACTAGTGGCCAAAGGATACAGACAAGAAGAAGGCCTTGACTTTGAGGATTCATTCGCACCCGTTGCCAGAATTGAGGCCATCAGAATCTTCCTTGCCAATGCAGCTAGTCAGAACATGATTGTCTACCAAATGGACGTGAAGACTGCATTTCTTAATGGTCACTTGAAAGAAGTAGTATATGTAAGCCAACCAGAGGGGTTTGTTGACCCTGAACGTCCAAATCATGTATATCGCTTGAAAAAGGCATTATATGGTCTTAAACAAGCACCCAGAGCATGGTATGATACTTTGTCCAAGTTCCTTCTAGCCAACCAATTCACCAAGGGTGTGGTAGATCCTACATTGTTCACGAGAAAGTTAGGAAAGCATCGTCTCCACATTCAGATTTATGTGGATGACATTATCTTCGCTTCTGCAGATTCATTAGAATGTGATCGGTTTGCACAAGAGATGAGTACAGAATTCCAAATGTCTATGATGGGGCAAATGTCTTTCTTCTTGGGGCTGCAAATCTCTCAAATCCTCAAGGTATTTTCATCAATCAATCCAAGTATGCTAGTGAAATCCTAAAGAAATTTGGATTTGAGTCATGTGACTCAGTTGACACCCCAATGGTAGAAAGGACAAAACTGGATGAGGATGTTGAAGGGGCACCAGTCGACCAAACCAAGTACCGAAGCATGATCGGATCATTGATGTATCTCACAGCTAGCAGACCAGATCTCTTATTTGCTGTTTGCATGTGTGCTCGTTATCAATCCAAACCTACCAAGAAGCACTTAGAAGCAGTCAAAAGAGTCTTCAGGTACCTTCAAGGAACGATTCACATGGGCCTTTGGTATCCTAAAGACACTGCAATGGCTCTCACTGCCTACTCTGATGCTGATCATGCGGGATGTCAAGATACTCGTCGAAGTACTTCGGGCGGTGCTCAATTTCTAGGAGATAAGCTGGTTAGCTGGTCATCAAAGAAGCAAATGAGTACATCGATCTCCTCTACAGAGGCTGAATACATTGCCATGTCATCCTGCTGTGCTCAAATCCTTTGGATGAGGTCTCAATTATCCGACTATGGTTTTGTTTACAACAAAGTTCCGATGTACTGTGACAACAAAAGTGCCATTGCTCTTTGCTGCAACAACGTCCAGCACTCAAGATCAAAGCACATTGATATTCGACATCATTTCATCAGAGAACAAGTGGAAAAGGGAATCGTGGAACTTTACTTTGTGAGGACGGAATTTCAGCTGGCTGACATCTTCACTAAGGCACTTCCTAGAGAACGGTTTCAATTCATTCTCCCACGTCTTGGAATGAAGAGTATCACTCCTGAGTCACTCAAAAGTCTTCAGGAGGACAATGAGGAGTAATGGATTCACTTCACATATACTTGTAGATATTCTTCTAAAGTAAAAAGAAAAATACAAAAATATAAAACCAAGAAAAACCATAAAAATTTGAAAAATAGAAAATACCAAAAATAGATTGCCTAAATGATGGTTTGCTATTACTTCAGATAGCAACCCGGTTTTCAAAAATGAGGAAAACGCGTCACCATTTTGACACCATTAAGACGATTGTTCCTAACAACGGATGAATTTCATCCGGGCATGGATTACATTATATCCGTGCACCTCCGAAAAGGTTGTACGCTTCAGTGCAACCTTTCTAGTAAAAGAAGAGAATTCTTCTTTCATCCTAAAATCTCTCACTTTATGATTCTTCAAGAGAGATTTTGTGGTTTACAAGGTGGCTATTGGACTTAAATTTTCACAAATACCTTGCCGCTCAACTTAATGACTACAAAACGTTAAATTGAAAACGGGTCATTAATTGAGGGGGAGCGTATTTGCTTAAAATTTCTGCACCTTTAAAAGCTTTGTGCACCAGCAGCAGTGAAAAAGTGTCTCAAAATCAGTAAATGTTAAAAATTTTATCACACTTTCTCCCAATTTTCTTCTAAAATCATTTAAATCAACTGGGATCACAAAATCTCAAAAGATTTGAATTTTTTTTTATCGGGGAAGAGAATGTGATTTAAATATGAAATCTGATTTAAAATGTGATATTTTTGGACTCAAAGGTACGTTCTCCCGTATGTGCTAAAATTTTGAAGCTCTTGAATTTTAATCAAAGCACATATTGAGGGGGAGCAAGTGAATTAGATGGTGAATAAATGATCTCAAATGTTCGCTTTCCCGTATGTGCAAAATTTTTTGAAGTTTTTGAATTTTAATCAAAGCACATATTGAGGGGGAGCAAGGGAGCAAGTGGCTAAGAGTCTTTCATGTGTTTTTACAATAACAAGTAGAAACCGTGAATTGATTTTGACTCAGATTTGACTCATGAATTGACGAAACACAAACGTTTGAATTCGAAAGGATTTATCCAAGTAGAAAGTACCGTGTCGAGAAGCTCTTCTTAGATGTATACTTTGACGGTTCTAACTTCCTTTTTTAAGGAATGTTAACAACTTCAAGTTAGTTATTAGGGCTAGTTATCACCTAAAAGCTGATAATGGATCCCTTTAACTAAGCAACGTAAACGTGTCCCTAGGGTATACGTCTATTAAGAGTAGATCAATTCAAAAGTGCAACTCACCCCGACATGTGCAAATTTCTATCTAAAACCTATGAGCACATGTTAAGGGGGAGCATTTGAAAAATGATAAAACTCTCAAAGTGATAACAAAATGTGTTTCTTTATCATAAACACCTTGAGAGAATTTTCAAAGATTTGGTTATATGGCGATTGTGGAAAGATACCAAAAGACCAACCACTTTACTTTAAAGCATGGAGTTATAAGGATGGTAAGGTTAGGTATATGTTCCCATGATCCACCAGAACCGTAGGGATCTTCCCAGGGACAATCCAATAGGTAGATTAGAAGTCCTTAGGAAAGATTGCAAAAAGGGAGAAAAGTGAGAAAGGGAAGAGTGCCGACTGAGATTGAGCTAGGACTGGAACAAACCCAACAAGGTTCTAGTGATGAAGTCTCGGTAAGCACTGAAGGGGTTGAAGAATTAAAAAGAAATGAAATGAGAAAGGGTAAAAAGAAATAGCCCTCCAATTATTCAACCTTAGAGCAGAAACCGGGTTCAACTCATATGCTACTGATTACTACTAAGGTAACATCGGTATTGAAGAAAAGACGTCATGGACCCAGTGACGCACTGCACTAAACCTTCCAGCCACTCAAGTTCTCTTAAAAGAGCTTGTTTCATTCTCACGGGGAACCGGTGTAATCTATCGACTTGTCTCTTAGAGCTAGTTGATATTGAAACAGGAGACCCCTCCTTAGTCTCCGCATAGGATAACCAATGTGCACTTATCGAGTCTAGAGCCACGAGATGCATCAAAAGATCTCATAGGAACACTTGATACTTCTACACTGGTTGTTCAACATTAAGGACACCAGATGTAATATTTTGAGTCCTACGCAGATCTTTAACAATCTGCCAAGAACACTTATGAGGGAATATACATATGTATTTCCCAATGATTGAGTGGAAACTCCCGCCAGGGTCAACATCAAACAGCCCTGACAGCAGGTCACTTCGGTAATCTCTTGTGGATTACGCTTAGTGTTCGCTGTGGTGTCTCAAAAGGTCTACAGTCGTGGGGTGATCTCCAGCGACTCACCTAATCGTTGGTGTACTTCGGTATGTCAGTGAAAGCCCTTTCGGGGGCATCCGATTAGGAACGGCCTTGGTAAGGATTAGAGAAAGTCTTCACACTATGCTGTTGACGATCTCAAAGTCCAAACTTGTAAGTGCCGGTATGTTTATTACTAACCAAGTTTTATGCAGCTCATCATACCATATTTATCATGTTCACCACCATCACTCTAGTTCCACATGCTCATACCTACATCTAAAAGGAGCCGTGAGAACTTCTCAACCATGGAGATCTACTCAACTAAGATGTATGGGCATGTTGGAAAGGCGTACTCACACCAAAGACAACGAAGTTGACGGTTGCTGCTGATTGCTGAAAAGATGCTGATTCATCATCTCATGCTTACACTTCAGCATCAAATCTAAAGATATCATGATCAAGGAATGGGCTTCAACTATGCTTCCACAACTCTGATACAGAAGATCATGATCCAGAAAAGTGTGAGCATGACAACACAAACACAGTTACAACATCGCGAAGAGACACTTCCACTCAAAGATGACTTGAAGCTAATTATTTGGATGATGAGCAAAAAGCAATGTCAAAGATCATCCTACACATCAAGGAAGTCATCTTGAGTCCGGTGCTGAAAGCACAAAGTACTTATCATTGAAGAATCAACAACTACGAGCTACAAAAGTATCTACAAAGATCTCAATGCAAGAATTCAAGATTTAATTTCGGGGTGACCTCCCTTAGGGGGAGATAGTTAGAAATACAATTTTTCTTAGAAAAGATTCGGTCACCCTACATACGATTAAGCATTGTTTAGCTCGTAGTACTTATAATAGTCATTAGTACGTAGATTAGAAGTAGTTAGTATTCGTGGAGTCGGGTCGGGTCTTTACCCACTGTCAGCCCGATCCACAGCCCAAGTGGCAACCAACACCATGTACATATAAAAGCCGTCTCCATCCTTGGAGAGGGTGGAACCTCTCATAATCTATTTTCTTTTTTTTGGTTTTTCTCTCAAGGTTCCATCTTCTTTCTCTCTCTACTTTCTCTCTATAGATTTATTTCTTTCTTTTCAACACTATTTGATCCATATACAAGATCCATACATGTCATATGTTTATTTAGTATCCTACAGCAATGCACTTCCACCAAGTGTTATTTCCTCAACAATCCATTTACCCTGAGAATTCATTCAAACATAGTCAAGAGTTTAAAAATTTTAAACCCTTTTATACTTTTTCAGAGTATGTGTCTGACTTGCATCTTGTTGCAAAAGTCTATCATTCTCAACATAACTTGCCTCCTCTTGTCTGGTCTGTTTCTTTGATTTCTTAGGTATAGAGAGGGATTTAGCAATTGGTTTTCCTTCCCTCTGTCCAATGCTGGGTTGTGCAGACTTATCCATTGAACCAGACTTAACTGTTTCCTTGTCCACAACTCTTTCTCTTAACATTTTTCTTTGCTTCTGACTTTGACTTAGGTTAATGATCAGCTCTGCATCTTCAAGTCTAGGAGAACTAACAGTTGTTTCTTCTGAATCTGTTTCTTCTAAGGATTCTTTTTCAGCTGTTTGGGACCAATTCCCCCTTGTTTGGATGAATTTTCAGATTCTGCATCTGTAGAAGTAGGCAGCGAAACTCCAAGTTCTTCTAAGGCATGCTCCAACCTTTCCACTTTCTTATTTGTCATGGTTAGCTGTTGCTCCAATCCATTGATACGATCAAGAAGTGTAGGAACCAGCTTCAAAATATCATCTATAGTCATGGTAGGAGACTCTTTATGAGTGGAATGATGTGAAGTAGAGGAACTGAGTTCAAGAGTATGCACTGGAGCAAACTGAGCATCAGAAGGCCTTAAAGAACCTGCACAAGGGTTAGAAGAAGCAAACAACATAGCTACAGACAATGGCATTTCATCCCCTGTAAATCCACTTTTCATATTGCCAAAAACCTTTGCTTTGAGACATTTTACAGGATAAATAGTTTTGTTCATTGTTTCAACATTTAAAACCATCTGTATAAAACGAGGGTACATCAAAAACTTATGTTGACTATCCACATTAGCCATCATTGCAGTAAAAATCAATTTAGAAAAATTGAAAGTTCTTCCAAGAGCAAGACAGATCATGGCAGAAGCAATTTTTGTATCAAATTGATCCCATCCTCCACTTTTAGAACTTAAACATTGAAGCAAATGGTGTATTAGGAATCTCCATTGGGGTGAAAGATTTCATTTTAAGAATTTAAGGTTAGTACCAATGGGATATCCAATATATTTCATACCCTCAACAAGAAATTTATGTGGCAACTTAAAGTCCCCTAAAGCATCATTTAAGTGAAGACATTCTCGAATAGATGCTTTAGTGACAATATAAGCAATATTATCAATGGTTGCCCTTAATTGTTTGATTCCATTTGCAAGAGTTTCAACAATAGCAGTATGCCAAAATTGTTTGACCAAGGAATCATACACAGTGCGATTACAAGTCAAAGCATACCTTATATAAGAATAATTTAAAAAGGTAAGTATTTGATAAAAACCTTGACTTTTTGATGACTTCTTTAAGTAACCCACTTGATTATGTCGAGCACTATACGCAAGCAAAGCCATGTAAGTACTGGTGAGAGGAGATTTGTACTGGTGGAAAACAGAGTATGGTTGACCTTTTGAGAGACTTTTTACTTATTTGGAAATAATGAATAAAGATGAAAAGTAAATCAATTTTATTCATTTATATACCCATTTGGTTGATAACGGTTAGATTGAACAGTAAAAAATCATTATGCGGGTGATCAGTCACAACGGTAAAGTATTAATTGCAGATTAACACTATCAGACTTAAAATTAGTCAACCAGACCTAAAAACTTTCTCACCAGACTTAACAAGCGATTAAACACTTTATCCAAACTGACATCCCAAGAGTACAAGGACAACTTGTACAAATGCATGAGCCTTTGGAAACCTGAAATGATTAGTAGAAACCAAACATATATATACAGCCAGAATTAACATCAACTAAGCTACCCGTATTAACTCTAAGTGACCAGTTTTAACTATACTTCCAACCAATTACACACTTTACATTTAACCTCCCCTTAAATGTAGCTATGGGTTCATCATTCCAATATTGACCACTAAGTAGTTAAACCTTGGTCCATCAAATGCTTTTGTTAACAAATCAGCTACATTGAAATCAGTGTGAATCTTTTCTACTTTAATGAGATTCTTTTCAAAACAATCTCTAATAAAATGATGCCTGATTTCTATGTGTTTGGTCCTAGAGTGGTATACTGGATTTTTGACAATGCATATGGTACTTTCATTATCAATAAATATTTTAGTATTCATGAAGTTTAGACCATAATCTAGCATTTGATTTTGAATCCATAGTACCTGACTACAGCAATTTGCAGCAGCCACATATTCAGCTTCTGTAGTAGAAGTGGCCACAATGGTCTGCTTCTTGCACTGCCATGAAATCAACCTTCTGCCTAGGAATTGACAACCTCCTGTTGTGGACTTCCTATCAAGACTTGCTCCAGCATAATCACTGTCTGAATAAGCTTCCAGGTTAAAGGATGACTCTTTAGGATACCAAAGCCCCAAATTTGGTTTGCCTTTGAGGTACTTAAAGATTCTTTTCACAGCATGAAGATGTGAAGTCTTGGGTTTGAGCTGAAACCTGGAACAAGCACATAAAGCAAACATGATATCTGGCCTAGAGGCTGTTAGATACATAAGAGAGCCAATCATTGATCTGTAGAGATGCACATCCACATCTGCAGCATCTTCATCTTTAGTTAAGGGCATTCTGTTCTCCATAGGTGTGACTGCAGTTTTAACATTTGCAAAGTCAAACTTTTTAAGCATGTTAGCCACATACTTTTCTTGTGATATAAAAAGTCCATATGACTGTTGCTTGACTTGAAAACCAAGAAAGAAAGTGAGTTCTCCCATTGAGCTCATTTTAAACTTTCCTTTCATCAATGCCTCAAATTCTTCACACCAAGCCCTTTTGGTTGACCCAAAAATGATGTCATCCACATAAACCTGCACAAGCATAATATTTTTTTGTCCTTCTTAATGAACAAGGTTTTGTCAATGACCCCTCTTTTGTATCCATTTTATTCAAGAAATGAAGAAAGAGTTTCATACCAAGCTCTAGGAGCTTGATGCAGTCCATAAAGTGCTTTAATCACCTTGTATACTTTCTTAGGATGAACAGGGTCAACAAAACCAGGAGGCTGAGAGACATATACCTCTTATGTGATTTTGCCATAAAGAAAGGCACTTTTGACATCCATTTGATACACAGTGAATCCCATGTAGGATGCATAGGCTAAGAATAATCGAATGGCTTCAATTCTAGCCACAGGAGCAAACACTTCATCATAGTCTATGCCTTCTTCTTGCCTATATCCTTGAGCCACCAATCTAGCTTTGTTTCTGACAACCACCCCTCTTTCATCTCTTTTGTTCCTGAAGACCCATTTTGTAAAACCCCAACCCGAGAAGGGTAGAAGTATCACATTATGGTGACATATCAGAACATACAAAGAATATAACGCAAGCGGAAGACTTCATAAATAACATAAGTCATGAACATCAAGACTTAAACTTGTAAGTCGCCAACCTCGCTTTGTACTGGTAGATATTATGGTACTCACGCTCGAACTTCTCCTGCTCGAACACAGGAAAAAATGAAGAAGAAAGATTTCCTGAAACCCAGCCCAAGTCAAAGTAGTCATAAAGTCATCACCCTTAGCCGCCTTGTAGGATTTCCACCAATTTAGGGCATCGCCCTCAAACTTGTAAGTCGCCAACCTCGCTTTGAACTCGTCCCCGCATCCTAATACTTCAAATAACTTTTCAATGTGACCAAGCCAATCCTCCGCCTCAGAAGGAGAAGAAGCGGAACTGAATGATTTGGGTTTCTCTTTCGAAAAGTTCTCCAACCATGTAGTGATAGTAGATGGAGGGTTACCACCACCCGAACCTCCACTAGAACCTGGGTCGTTGCGTTGCATCCTTTCAGCAATACGGGCAGTAATGTTGGGAATCAATGCATCCACCCGCCGCTGAACTGCTGCTTCAAAAGCAGGGTTGGAAGTGAATTCATCAGTGTGACGAGTGTTAACCATCTGAAAGATCATAAACGAACCAACGAAAGAAATTAATGGTTAGGAATCAAAATACGAAAGGAAAGATCGAATCAGAAGGAAGCCTAATGTCTACCCAATCCTCACAGGTCATAGTCAAAGTCTTACAGGTCAAAACCTAGGCTCTGATACCATAATTGTAACACCCCAACCCGAGAAGGGTAGAAGTATCACATTATGGTGACATATTAGAACATACAAAGAATATAACGCAAGCGGAAGACTTCATAAATAACATAAGTCATGAACATCAAGACTTAAACTTGTAAGTCGCCAACCTCGCTTTGTACTGGTAGATATTATGGTACTCACGCTCGAACTTCTCCTGCTCGAACACAGGAAAAAATGAAGAAGAAAGATTTCCTGAAACCCAGCCCAAGTCAAAGTAGTCATAAAGTCATCACCCTTAGCCGCCTTGTAGGATTTCCACCAATTTAGGGCATCGCCCTCAAACTTGTAAGTCGCCAACCTCGCTTTGAACTCGTCCCCGCATCCTAATACTTCAAATAACTTTTCAATGTGACCAAGCCAATCCTCCGCCTCAGAAGGAGAAGAAGCGGAACTGAATGATTTGGGTTTCTCTTTCGAAAAGTTCTCCAACCATGTAGTGATAGTAGATGGAGGGTTACCACCACCCGAACCTCCACTAGAACCTGGGTCGTTGCGTTGCATCCTTTCAGCAATACGGGCAGTAATGTTGGGAATCAATGCATCCACCCGCCGCTGAACTGCTGCTTCAAAAGCAGGGTTGGAAGTGAATTCATCAGTGTGACGAGTGTTAACCATCTGAAAGATCATAAACGAACCAACGAAAGAAATTAATGGTTAGGAATCAAAATACGAAAGGAAAGATCGAATCAGAAGGAAGCCTAATGTCTACCCAATCCTCACAGGTCATAGTCAAAGTCTTACAGGTCAAAACCTAGGCTCTGATACCATAATTGTAACACCCCAACCCGAGAAGGGTAGAAGTATCACATTATGGTGACATATTAGAACATACAAAGAATATAACGCAAGCGGAAGACTTCATAAATAACATAAATCATGAACATCAAGACTTAAACATTACAAAATCCCAACATAAGTCTAAAAGAAAATGGAAAGAAATAAAGTATCCAACATAAATTCCAAAATCATCGAAACAGTGGGGAAACTAAATAAGGTAGGTCCGCTATGCTCCTACTCTCAACACTCGAGCCCAGAATACCGCTTATTACCTGCCGCATGGAAAAGAAAACGCGGCTGAGCATAAAAAGCCCAGTGAACAGATATATATGCAACGCAATAGTAATAAGCAAACGAAATGATAAGGATCATAAGAATGAGCATAATGTATCACAAGTCAAATGAATGAAGCACAATAGAGATATCAATGTAAGCATAATCAGATAATAATCAGAATCATAGAGTACGTATCAACAACGATGCGTCTAACGAGATACTCGAATAGACATAAGAAACATAGGAAAGCCACGAGCCGACCTAACGAGATACTCGAATAGGTCTCCTACCATATAATCACATATCCGACAAATCCTACATACACAAAGAGGGGAGACCTCTAAGTACCAAATGGAGTCGCGAGCCTCCAACGTGAATAAGTGTAAGCACACACTCACATTCACCCTACACAAAATCCGACATACCTAGGATGCATCCATACGGCCCCCTCACAAAGAAAATCATACATATCATAATATCTAAACGATCAAATAATATATCCGACAAAATGGGGACGCCGTGGATCAATCACACCTCCACAGAAAGTGTCATGCCATCGGTGCCTCGATGACACGTCCATGGTACCTCCATGAGTAGAATAAAAACTCGGGCATAAGAACAGAACAAATCATATCATATCCAACATCATATCATATCCAACAGAACATATCAATTTGAACTGAATCATATCATAGCAAACGAATAGCAGACGGATATCAAATCATAGAATCATATCAAAGGAATCATATCACCGAATCGTATCACATGGATCAAAGCAAAAGGGATCATAGCAATGGCTCATATCAAAAGAGATCATAGCAAAGTCAAGGATCAAAGAGTGTCATGAGAAGTCCCTACTAAAAAGGGATAGAATATCTGTACCTTATGCAAAGCAACCAAATACCAAAAGAAGAACACACGGAAATGGAACTACTCCCTCCTCGACGGATCTACGCGAATTAATAACCAAGTATTACTTATAAGCTAATTTTAAATAAGATTACTCATTTTAGTGTTTCTTTCTATTTTTAGAAACTTTCCATTTTTAGTAACTTGCCATATTTAGTAAGTTCTCATATTTAGTAACTTTCCTGAATTAGTACTTTAATACTTTAAGGTTATTATTGACGATTAAATAATATATAAGGTTTAAAATGACCAATGTAATAAGTTAGGGTTAAGTACGACAATTTAGTAAAGTTTAGGGTCCAAAGTGTAAAGTATATAAATACATATCAAGTTTCTATATTTTATTAACAACTCTCGCTAAAAAAATTCGAACACTCATTTATTTTACTTTATTTCGATTCGAAAATAACCCGAAACAACATGCATGCAACATTCTACTTTTAGTTCGAAAAAAAACTTGTTACAAAAAGAGTTTAGTTCGTATAATTACTAACCCAAGAAACCCATTAATTTATTCAAAAACGACACAAGTCTGCACCTCCTTGTGACCCAAAACCAGTCCGCACCCTTTTCTCTTTTTATTTTCATATCGAAACAAGGATAACCAAACACATGCATGCGGTTTACTTTATTATTTAGCTCCTATAGATTCATGTGACATTAAAACAAGTCGTAGGTCCCTTTATTATTAATCTATACATTTACTTCCATTTCAAAATATAAACTGATCATGCTTGCTACCTCTTTATTTTATTATCTGTTCGAATAAAAACATCAAGCTGAGCATGCATTCTTATTTTCTTATATTTAGCTCCATTTCCAGATTTTTAATAAAGTATTCTTCTCTTATTCGGTTCTATAAAAAATCATAGATAGGTCGAGTAACAAAGATCAAAACTAACTTACATAAAAGATTTATACAGTCCCTTACTTATATCAGTTCATGTGATTCTTTTCCATCATTTCATGTAACGCTTTAGTGTGATTTCATGAGACATTAACTCGTATAATGCATGCATAAATCCGATTCATTTACTGGTTATATAACATGTTTTATACGTGTATCAAGAGATCAAAAATGAAAGGAAAAATAGAGCAAGGATGATACGAATACCCTCATCGCATGATCCGATCAAAAGAACGAGTATCAAATGATAAAAACCCAAACCGATTTAAAAGCAACCACACACCCTCGAACCAAATAACCCACGATCAAAACGCCACCTCAAACCAGAAAGAACACGACCAATATCACCCTTGTTGTCTTAGAATACCCACGATCGCACTACCTTTCTACAGCATACGTACACTCTTTTCTTCACAGCTTGAACCAGAAAATGATGGCAACCGATTGGTGTATTACTTATTAGGGTTTAGCAGGTGAATGTTTTATGTGAAAGTTGGTAGAGAACGAGAAAGATAGGGGAGATATAGGGGAGTCCTACCGAGTATTTTGGAAGACTCAAAACCAGAAATTTCTCAATTCAAAACAATATGTTTAGTCTCATCTCTTAAGTTATAAATATTGTGTTCACTATTTTAGATATATACTAGACCATAATGACTTTTAATTCGTGTTATATTCTTGGCTAGGAACAATATTTTGTGTACAAAGTCAAATAACATTCAGCCTATATATGACCATTAATGTGTGATGTTTTGGATTAGAACATATTTGAGTTGATTTATATCTTAGATGTAAGTTATATATCAAGTACTTGTAGCTTCTTCAATTTATAAATTCCATACATACGTTAGAATATCGGGTGTTATAATCGGGTGTTATAATTCTTCCCCTCTAAAATAAAATTTCATCCGCGAAATTGAAATAGAAAGTCAAAACAAAACGTACCGAATCACGAAAAGAAATGCGGATAACTAGCATGCATGGATTCTTCGGTCTCCCAAGTAGCCTCGCTCTCGGGATGGTTCCTCCAAAGAATCTTAACGAACGGAATAGTTTTGTTTCTCATGACTCGATCCTGACGCTCCAAAATAGCCTCAGGCTCCTCAACAAAAGACAAATCATCTCGAATTTGGTCAAACGGATACGAAGCAACATGGAGCGGGTGATAGTTATATCCCCTTAGAAGTGATACATGGAATACATTATGCACATGGGAAAGCTGCGGAGGTAAAGCCAAACGACACGAAACTTCGCCAACACGGTCTAAGATCTCGAACGGTCCGATGAAACGCGGACTAAGTTTCCCTTGAATACCAAAATGTTTAACACCACGGAATGGAGATATCTTAAGAAAAACTCGATCACCAGGACTAAATTCTAAGGCACGACGATGACGATCTGCATAACTCTTCTATCTAGCTCTAGCTTCCTTGAGCTTTTCCCTAGCAATAGCAACCTTCTCATTAGTCTCCTCAATCAACTCGGGACCCTCAATGAGACGCTCACCGACCTCATTCCAATAAACAGGAGCCCTACACTTGCGACCATACAACAACTCGAAAGGTGCTGCTTTAATACTCGCATGCCGCGTCCATTCTAGAGCACAGGACCTCAACATATCCTCCAACGTCTGAATGGTGCATTCTGACTGCCCGTCGGTCTGCGGATGGAAAGCTGTACTGAACTTGAGCTGAGCACCCCAAGCTTTCTGTAAACCCCTCCAAAAACGTGAGGTAAAACGCGGATCTCTATCTGATATAATAGCTGCCGGAGTGCCATGTAAACGAACGATCTCCTGACGAAAGATTTCTCCCAACTTACCAACCGAATGTTCTTTCCGAATAGGCAAGAAGTGAGCGGATTTGGTTAAACAATCAACAATCACCCAAATAGTATCATGTTTCTTGAGAGTATGAGGTAAACCGGTCACAAAATCCATAGAGATCTGATCCCACTTCCAAGTAGGAATATCTAAGGGCTGCAGAAGACCACTAGTGCGCTGATGTTCAATCTTAACCTTCTGACAGGTCGCACACTTAGCCACATACATTGCCACATCCTGTTTCATACCCTTCCACCAGAAATGTTGCCTCAAATCCCTATACATCTTAGTAGAACTCGGATGAATAGTGAAAGGAGAACTGTGTGCTTCAGACAACACAGCTTCACGAAGACAAGGATCATCAGGAACACATAAACGATCACCAAACCAAACAACTCCATCACGATCAACACGAAACTCTGTCTGCTTGCCTTCCTCCACATTCTGAACAATAGACCACAATTCACCATCATCCTTCTGAGCTTCTTTGATCCGTAATATAAGGTTAGACTCAACCTTCAGACTAGCCTAGTAACCATCACATCCCCGAACACATAACTCCACATCCATCTGCTCTAATTCACGGAGTATTCTAGGCTCCATCTCAAGACTAGCAATCATACCCGACTTTCTACTGAGAGCGTCTGCCACAACATTGGCTTTACCCGGATGTTACTGAATGTTGGCATCATAATCCTTCAAAAGTTTCAACCAACGCCTCTGCCTCATGTTCAACTCCTTCTGTGTGAAAATGTACTTGAGGCTTTTATGGTCTGTGAAGATGTCACATGTCTCACCATATAAGTAATGCCTCCAGATTTTCAATGCAAATACCACGGCTGCTAACTCCAAGTCGTGGGTCGGGTAATTCACCTCATACGGTTTTAGCACACCTCACATCACCCTACACAAAAACCGACATTACCTTAGGATGCATCCTACGGCCCCCTCACAGAAGAAATCATCATAATCATAATATCTAAACGGATTCAATAAATATCTCACAAATCGGGGACGCGTGGATCAAATCACACCCTCCACAGAAAGTGTCATGCCATCGGTGCCTCGTACTGACACGTCCATGGTACCTCCATGGTTAGAATAAAAAACGGGCTAAAGGACAGAACAAATCATTCATATCCAACATTATTCCATAATCCAACAGAACATATCAATTTGAACTGAATCATATTCTAGCAAACGAATAGCCAGACGCGATTCAATCATTAGAATCTATCAAAGGAATCATATCCCGAAATCGATATCCAACATGGATCAAAGCAAGGAGGATCATGCAATCTCATATCAAAGGAATCAAGCAAAGTTCAAGGATCAAGAGTGTCATGAGAAGTCCCACTAAAAGGATAGAATATTGTTTTTACCTTATGCAAAGCAACCAACATAACCAAAGAGAAAACACACGGAAATGGAACTACTCCCCCTCGGACGGATCTACGCGACTTAAAACAAGTATTACCTTATAAGCTCATTTTAATATAATGATACTCATTTTAGTGTTTCTTTCTATTTTTAGAAACTTTCCATTTTATAACTTCCATACTTTAGTAAGTGTCACTATTTGTAACTTTCCTGATTAGTACTTTAATACTTTAAGGTTATGACGATTAATATATTATAAGTTTAAATGACCAATGTAATAAGTTAGGGGTTAGTACTGACATTTAGTAAAGGTTAGGGTCCAAAGTGTAAGTATATTAATACATATCAAGTTTCTATTTTTATAACACTCTCGCTTAAAAAATTCGACACTCATTTATTTTACTTTATTTCGATTCGAAAATCAAACCCGAATCAACATGCCCATGCACTTCTACTTTAGTTCGAAAAAACGTTGTACAAAAAGATTTAGTTCGTATAATTACACCCAAGAAACCCATTATTATTTCAAAAACGACACAACGTCTTGCACCTCCTTGCTGACCCAACCGTCCGCCCCTTTTCTCTTTTCATTTTATATCGAAACAAGATAACCAAACACATGCTGCGTGGTTTCTTTTAATTTAGCTCCCTATAGATTCATGTGACATTAAAACAAGTCGTAGTCCCTTCTATTATATAACTCTATAACATTTATTCTTCAATATTAAACTGAATCTATCTTGCTACCTCTTTTCATTTTATTCTGTTTTAAAACATCATTGCTGCATTGCTTCTATATTTTCTATTAGCTCCATTTCCAGATTTATAGTATCTTTCTATTCCTTCTATATAATCATAGCAGTAGTCGAGTAACAAGATTCAAAACTACTTCATAAAAGATTTATACAACCATTCCTTCACTTACTCACGTTCATCGTGATTCTTTTCCACATTTCATGTAACGCTTTGTGTGATTTCATGAGACATTAACTCGTATAAGCCATGCATAAATCCGATTCATTTACTGTATTAAACATGTTTACGTGTATCAAGAGATCAAAAATGAAAGGAAAATAGAGCAAGGAATGATACTAATACCCTCA
>LBNU01026204.1:0-23650 GCA_014162995.1 Artemisia annua | reverse complement strand
GGTTAGGAATCAAAATACGAAAGGAAAGATCGAATCAGAAGGAAGCCTAATGTCTACCCAATCCTCACAGGTCATAGTCAAAGTCTTACAGGTCAAAACCTAGGCTCTGATACCATAATTGTAACACCCCAACCCGAGAAGGGTAGAAGTATCACATTATGGTGACATATCAGAACATACAAAGAATATAACGCAAGCGGAAGACGTCATAAATAACATAAGTCATGAACATCAAGACTTAAACATTACAAAATCCCAACATAAGTCTAAAAGAAAATGGAAAGAAATAAAGTATCCAACATAAATTTCAAAATCATCGAAACAATGGGGAAACTAAATAAGGTAGGTCCGCTATGCTCCTACTCTCAACACTCGAGCCCAGAATACCGCTTATTACCTGCCGCATGGAAAAGAAAACGCGGCTGAGCATAAAAAGCCCAGTGAACAGATATATATGAAAAGTAATAGTAATAAGCAAACAAAATGAGAAGGATCATAAGAATGAGCATAATGTATCACAAGTCAAATGAATGAAGCATAATAGAGATATCAATGTAAGCATAATCAGATAATAATATGAATCATAGAGTACGTATCAACAAAGATGCGTCTAACGAGATACTCGAATAGACATAAGAAACAGAGGAAAGCCACGAGCCGACCTAACGAAATACTCGAATAGGTCTCCTACCATATAATCACATATCCGACAAATCCTACATGCACTAAGAGGGGAGACCTCTAAGTACCAAATGGAGTCGCGAGCCTCCAACGTGAAGAAGTGTAAGCACACACTCACCTTAACCCTACACAAAATCCGACATACCTAGGATGCATCCATACGGCCCCCTTACAAAGCAAATCATACATATCATAATATCCAAATGATCACATAGTATATCTGACAAAATGGGGACGCCGTGGATCAATCACACCTCCACAGAAAGTGTCATGCCATCGGTGCCTCGATGACACATCCATGGTACCTCCATGAGTAGAATAAAAACTCGGGCATAAGAACAGATTAAATCATATCATATCCAACATCATATCATATCCAACAGAACATATCAAACTGAACTGAATCATATCATAGCAAACGAATAGCAGACGGATATCAAATCATAGAATCATATCAGAGGAATCATATCAACGAATCATATCACATGGATCAAAGCAAAAGGGATCATAGCAATGGCTCATATCAAAAGAGATCATAGCAAAGTCAAGGATCAAAGAGTGTCATGAGAAGTCCCTACTGAAAAGGGATAGAATATCTGTACCTTACGCAAAGCAACCAAATACCAAAAGAAGAACACACGGAAATGGAACTACTCCCTCCTCGACGGATCTACACGAATTAATAACCAAGTATTACTTATAAGCTCATTTTAAATAAGATTACTCATTTTGGTGTTTCTTTCTATTTTTAGAAACTTTCCATTTTTAGTAACTTGCCATATTTAGTAAGTTCTCATATATAGTAACTTTCCCGAATTTGTACTTTAATACTTTAAGGTTATTATTGACGATTAAATAATATATATGGTTTAAAATGACCAATGTAATAAGTTAGGGTTAAGTACGAAAATTTAGTAAAGTTTAGGGTCCAAAGCGTAAAGTATATAAATACATATCAAGTTTCTATATTTTATTAACAACTCTCACTAAACAAATTCGAACACTCATTTATTTTACTTTATTTCGGTTCCAAAATAACCCGAAACAACATGCATGCAACATTCTTCTTTTAGTTCAAAAAAAACTTGTTACAAAAAGAGTTTAGTTCGTATAATTACTAACCTACGAAACCCATTAATTTATTCCAAAACGACACAAATCTGCACCTCCTTGTGACCCAAAACCAGTCCGCACCCTTTTCTCTTTTGATTTTCATATCGAAACAAGGATAACCAAGCACATGCTTGCGGTTTACTTTATTATTTAGCTCCTATAGAATCATGTGACATTAAAACAAGTCGTAGGTCCCTTTATTATTAATCTATACATTTACTTCCATTTCAAAATATAAACTGATCATGCTTGCTACCTCTTTATTTTATTATTTGTTCGAATAAAAACATCAAGCTGAGCATGCATTCTTATTTTCTTATATTTAGCTCCATTTCCAGATTTTTAATAAAGTATTCTTCTCTTATTCGGTTATATAAAAAATCATAGATAGGTCGAGTAACAAAGATCAAAACTAACTTACAGAACAAATTTATTCAGTCCCATACTTATATCAGTTCATGCGATTCTTTTCCATCATTTCATGTAACGCTTTAGTGTGATTTCATGTGACATTAACTCGTATAATGCATGCATAAATCCGATTCATTTACTGGTTATATAACATGTTTTATACGTGTATCAAGAGATCAAAAATGAAAGGAAAAATAGAACAAGGATGATACGAATACCCTTGCCGTGTGATCGGATCAAAAGAACGAGTATCAAATGATCAAAACCCAAACCGATTTAAAAGCAACCACACCCTCTCGAACCAAATAACCTACGATCAAAACGCCACCTCGAACCAGAAAGAACACGACCAATATCACCCTTGTTGTCTTAGAATACCCACGATCGCACTACCTTTCTACAGCCTACGTACACTCTTTTCTTCACAGCTTGAACTAGAAAATGATGGCAGCCGATTGGTGTATTACTTATTAGGGTTTAGCAGGTGAATGTTGTATGTGAAAGTTGGTTGAGAATGAGAAAGATAGGGGAGATATAGGGGAGTCCTACCGAGTATTTTGGAAGACTCAAGACCAGAAATTTCTCAATTCAAAACAATATGTTTAGTCTCATCTCTTAAGTTATAAATATTGTGTTCACTATTTTAGATATATACTAGACCATAATGACTTTTAATTCGTGTTATATTCTTGGCTAGGAACAATATTTTGTGTACAAAGTCAAATAACATTCAGCCTATATATGACCATTAACGTGTGATGTTTTGGATTAGAACATATTTGAGTTGATTTATATCTTAGACGTAAGTTATATATCAAGTACTTGTAGCTTCTTCAATTTATAAAATTCCATACGTACGTTAGAATATCGGGTGTTATAATCGGGTGTTATACATTTTGTGCCAATGACTTTAGCCATATGAAGTAGATCTACAAGAACCCACACCTGTTGCAACTTGAACTGCAAAAGCTCTTCTTGCATGGCTTAAACCAAACTTTCATCATCCAAGACTTCATTGACTTTGGTAGGTTCCTTTTGAGAGAGGAAGCATGCAAAAAGGCAGTGTTTTTGATCTTTGTGGTTGTTCCTTTGTTGTTTCTGAATAAAGCTGATGAGTGCATGAGATCCAAGTTGTTGTTGTATTTGTCTCCTTGTTTGAACAGCTGATTTAGGATTACCAAGGATTTGACTCTTTGGATGAACATTGTGAATCCTTAGTGTAGGAACAAGACTTACATCTACTTCTGTTGGTAGATTGTTGAAGTCAGTGATCACACCTTCTACATCATAGGATGCTTCAGTAAAGAGTCCTTCATCAGGTACATCACTAATAGCAGGTTCTGGTATGACAAGATCATTTAGATCAGCTTGTGAGGTGAAATCAAGTTTTTCAGACTCACTGCCAGTATTAACAGAGTTTGTGCTGGTAGTAGTGATTTCAGGTGCTGTTACTAAGTGGAGATATGCTTCTTTTCCAAGATCTTGAGTATCAGCATTTTGAGGAGAAGACTCCTTAGCTTGTGCTTCTACGCTTATCACCTTAGTTTGAGGAAAAGATCTCTTTGGTTCATTAGCATCTGCAGATAATTGAACAGTGGTATGTATGATGAGGTGCTCAGATACTTCTTCTTCCTCATTTGTGGTACCTGCACTATTAGTATCATTTGAGGAACCTGCAGTAGAGTTAGCTTGATTCTCCAAGGAGACATGAACATAGTTCATAGAGTCAGTTAAATAATCAACGTCAAACATCCATCTATAACCCAGTCCCTGTACATTAGGTTTTCCTTCAAGAAAATTAACATGAAGATTTTCAACAACTCTTTTGGTTTCCAGATTGTACACCCTGTAAGCCTTGCTGGTAGTTGAGTATCTAACTAAGTATCCTTCATCAGACTTGCCATCAAACTTTCCAAGAGCACTAAGTGTATCAAGAATAGTAACATGACACCCAAAAGGTCTTATGTAGCTAATTATTGGCTCTTCACCAAACAATAGTTCATAAGGAGTTTTGTTTTAAGGCTTAGTCACCCTTACTCTATTGAAAACATAACAAGCAGTATTAACTGCTTCAGCCCAAAAAGTAGTAGGTAAAAGTGAATCAGCAAGCATAGTTCTTGCAGCCTCAATGAGTGTCCTATTCATTCTTTTAGCAACTCCATTTTGTTGTGGATTTCTAGCATTACTGTACTCTTGTTTTATTCCTTTGTTTCCACAGAACTCAAGCATACTTCTGTTCTTAAATTCAGTCCCATTATCTGATCTAATAATTTTGACCTTTTGATCAAGTTGATTCTCAGTCCTTCTTATGAAGTTTTGAATAATTCCAGAAGTTTCATCCTTGGAGGACAAAAAGAATACCCAGCAAAACCTGGTACAATCATCAGTGATAACAAGACAATATTGAGCATAATTAATGCTCTTTACAGAAGTAGGCCCAAAGAGATCCATATGCAACGTGTGTAATGGTTTAATGATGGATCTTTCAAGTTTGGCTTTGTAGGTGGCGCTATGTTGTTTTCCTTTGTGGCAAGCCATACAAGCATGGTCATTTTTGAAAACCTTGGAAGGTAGACCTCTTACAAGGTTTCCCTTCACAAGTTTGTTAAGAGTTTTGAAATTTATATGACCCAATCTTCTGTGCCACAATTTAGATTCATCTAATGTAGCTTTTGCAAACAAACAGGCAAAACCTTTTGCAGGTGCAGATGTCTTCATATCAAAACTATACATATAGTGTTGTCTAGGAACTTTTAAGAGTATCTGACTTTCATCAGGCATCTTAAAGTCAGAAGTCAACACAAAACATTCAGTTTCAGTAAAAAGAACCTTTTGCTGCTTATCACAAATTTGTGATATTGAGAAAAGATTAAATTGCCCAAGTTCTTTTACAATAGAGACATTGTCAAATTCTAAATTGCCAACAACAATTCTACCTTTACCAGTAATGTATCCTTTGCTACCTCCAAAAGTAACAGATCCTCTTTTGAATTCTTCAAAATCTTTTATGTGTTCCCTGTTACCAGACTTGTGCCCTGAGCATCCACTGTCAAATATACCTCTGTTTCCCATGTTCTTGAATGGATGATCCTGCACATAAATAAGAGATTAGTTTCTCTTAATGACCCATGCCTGTGCAGGCTTGGGTCCATTTTGTGGATCTACATAATTGTAAGTCTTGTAAGAATAAGATCCACTGACACTGCATTGGGACTTATAGGTAAGTTCATTCTTTAATGGGTCCCATTTCCAACAGTCTAGGTCTCTAATAGGAGACCACCTTTTACCCTTTACAGCACAAGAGTTTGAAATCTTTGCTGTATTATTTTTAATAGGTCTTCTCACAGGTGATATTGATTTGGAGAAATTTCTTCTTTGGTTAAAATTATTCACCTGTGAAATAGGTCTTCTCACAGGTGAAGAAGATTTTGCAAAGTAATTTCTATGATTAGCTTGATTCACCTGTGGTTTAACTGGTTGTTTTGGTCTATAATAGCTAGTATTACCCTTGCAATGAGCAGGATTAACCTTTTGCCCAACAGGTTTAACCTGGTTTCTACCTGTATTAACATTTGGTCTACCGGAGTTAATTTTGGAATGACCAGTATTAACCTTTAAACGAGCAGAATTAACATTTGTGTTACCAGTATTGAGTAGAACTTGTCTAGGGACAAGCTGATTAGCATGATTAATTCTATTCACATTATTCCATACAGGTTTAGTCATATTATTACCAGTATTGACCATCTTTTGTTTTCTCAACTCATTTTCTTTAGCCATTCTTCTTTCATGAAAGTCACAATCTTTTATCAAATGACTAATGCTATTACACACAAAATATCTTTTCTAAGTATATACATAACCTCCTCCTAACACTCTATTCCATTGATCATTCTTTTCCCTTTTTGGTGTCTCTGGTTTATTCACTTGTTGCCTAGGAGATTTTAAGTGAGTTTCACAACTAGGTTCAACAGGTTTATGTTTAGGTTCAGACACAACATGTTTGTCACTTTTAACAGAATTAGACTTTCAGGCTCTGATTCAGAGGACTCAGAGGTGTTTCCAAGTGACTCTTCACTGTCATTAGATTGGCAGGTAGAGTATTCACTGGTTTTATCTTCTGAGACCTTTGTTTCAGGCACTTGAGGTCCTTTTTTACCATACACATATAGTGATTCATCAAATTCTTTCTCAGGTAGAGGAGTATAGTCTCCACTTAAAGGAGGTGGAACTCCTTTGTAGTTATCAGTTTTTAAGAATCTACTATATGCAATTGAATCAGCCAAGTCAGTATCTGAAGCAGTAAACATGATTCTATCCATTTCTTCTTCATAACTTAGAACCTCACTATCTGATTTTATCTCATATCCTAGACCAATTTTACATGTTGAGCTCATGCCACTGTTTATTAACTTTGACAAATTTTGAGAAGAATTTTTCCATTCGTCTACTATTTGCTATAATTCTTCTTTTTCTTTAAGAGCTTTTTCACCAATTCTCCTATACTTTTTCAGTTTTTCATCTTTAGCATATATCTCATTAGCCTGAAAAGCAAGTTTTTTGTTTAAATTGGCTAGTTGTGTTTGAAGTTTATCAACCTGAGCTTCTAAAGTTTTGACACCATTTTCATAAGCAAGTATTTTAATCTCTTGTTCTTCTATTTGATTTGTTTTTTCATCACACATGGCTTTAACATTGTTGTATGAATCAATACACAGTTTAGAACATAGAGATACCTCAGAGTTAGAGCTTATGGTCATTAGAGCATGGTTGGTAGGTTCCTCCTCATCAGTGTGCTCCACCCAATTGATAATGCCATCATCCATTGTCAGTAGACCAACCTGGCTTGTCTCCTTCTTGTTCACCTCCTCTGGATACATTCTCTTCTTCTTCTCTTTAAAAGTCACTTTTGCTTTGCATTCTCTAGCAAAGTGACCATTGTTGTTGCACTTCCAGCATACAAGTTTTGACATATCATAACCAACTGGCTTATTTCCATTGTATTTAATGTTTCTTCCAGTTTTCTTGAAGAACCTTTTCATCCTTAGTGCAATCATGGCCAGTTGCAAGTTGATATCCATTTCTTCAATATCAACATCATCAATCTGATCAAGATCATCATGTATGAGATCTCTTTCATCAGATCTCTTTGCAAAAAGAGAGTAGAGAACTTCATCAGCAAAGCCAGAAGGGTTATCTCTCTCCCTGTTGTTAGAGGAAGAAGCATAACTGCCAGGATTAAAACTGCCAGAACTAACTTTGTTAGTACTGGTCTTGCCTTGTCCAACAAAGGCAACATTGGCTGCACTAGATGATGATTTTGAGCTTCCTTTGATATCTTGTTCAAAAACCCTAAGATTGTTGAACAAATCATCAATTGACCAATCATCAACACCTTCTTTTAGCCTCATGTTCATGGTCATATTTTTCCATTCTTGAGGCATAGATCTAAGAAACTTATGGTTTGCATCTTCAGTAGATACAGGAGAACCATGAGCTTCTAGTTGAGAGAGTAGGTGTTGGAACCTTTCATAACCTTTTTCAAGCCCTTCAGAACTGCTCACTGTGAATGCCTCAAATTGCTGTTTAAGTATAGCCTTCTGCATCTTCTTGGAATTGGCATTCCCTCCAAATCTAATTCGAATTGCTTCCCAGATCTCTTTCGCATCATCCATCCCATGGAACCTTCTTAGGTGTTCTTTTGGAATGGCTGTCAGAAGAATGGTCCTAGCTTTCCTTTCTTTCTCTACATCATGTATCTCTGCAGCAGTGACTGGTGGAAGCACTTTAACAGTACCATCCTTGCCTACAGAGATTCTTTTCTTTGAGTTACCATTCTGTATAACTTTCCACACATCATTATATATGTATTCCAGATAATGTTCCATCTCCATTGTCCATATATCATACTCTTCCTTCTTAAGAATTGGGAGTTTGATATTGGCCACAGGCACAAGCTGTTGTTGCTGCTTTGGCTTCTCATTGTCAGAGACAGCATCTTCATGGTTTGATTCTTGAGCATCAGAATCACTGTGACGACTAGAGAACTCATCAATAGGTTTAGATATATTTTTTGAATTTTTGGTGAGTGTTTGAGTGGTTGTAGTATGTGGATCTGTGTTTCTTCTTACTCAGAGTCACTTAGGGAGGCTCTGATACCACTTGTAGGTCCAAAGATTTGGATCTTAGCAGCCTTTGTAAAACAATAGATACCTTGAATAAATCCAAACTATCTATATGAGAAACTCTAAACAATGTATACTTGATGTTAACGCGGAATATTAACACAAACAGTAAGAACAACACAGAGAATTACTAACTTTATATTCTATTAATTTCTTGAAAACTTGGCATAGAACTCAATGCCGTAGGGTTCCTTTTATACTATAAGGAAACCCTAATTCTACAAACGTGTGAAAGGATGCATGCATATATTCTCCTAAGATATCTAACCGCGTGCATATCCCTTCCTATAATATCTCCTAAGATATCTAACTTGTTCAGCAAAACAGGCTTAACTGAACTAACATAAACAGACTTAACTATAAGTTACCAGACTTAACTTAGTACTGGCAGACTTAACTATCTACCCGACTTAACTAAACTAATCAGACTTTTAAGTCTGTTACAAATAATTCCCAACAGTTTTTTTAAATAACAAACTCTATTTATCATATACCTAACGAATATTTACCGATTCTCTTATAAGACAATATGTTGTTGAAAAGACATTCTTGCAATACTTTTTACTTACGTATGTATATAAAGTGTTAACTAAAAAAAATCTGATTGAAAGACAATTATGCAACCAAAAGAACACATACATCGACAACAAATTGATCCTTTACTTGTTTTCATCATTTCTCATGTTACAAAAATTTCACTATGGTACACAGGATTCATAATGATTAAATGACAAAAAGATAGAGAAAAATACACAGTTGTCCTTATGGTATTGCCAGATTTCATTTTTAGTCCGTTTCCAGAAAATTCATTTGGCGAGTCCTTAACGATTCTGATTATTGCGCCGCAGGTCCAAATTCGCTAATGACGCTATTGTCAGGTCGTTATCTCCAGTCCTGTGCAATGCCCACGAGGGTAGGGATGTCTTTACATTATTTTGGTCCTTTCATGCATTTGTTTAATGTTATTTTTTTCCATTCATGCATTTTTATTCTTTATTTATTTATGTATTTTGTCTTGTTATTAATATATTTTGATTTTTGTATNGGGAAATACTCCCTCAGGCAGCACTAGGGCAAAGCTCGCCTGACTAACGTGTCCAGGCGAATGGTAAACCTGGCAAACTCGCCAGGACCGTTAGGAGGAGCACTCTTTCCTCACTCTTGCTCCCGATGGCCATGATGTAGACCATCGGATTGCCTTCACGAGTTCTCACAATCCTAAAGGACTTCCTATAAATATGTGACCATTCGCTCGAAATCGTCCAAGCTAATCCTAAGCAACATACCCGAGTTCTGCCTGGGAACTCTACACCCAAGTCGATTATCCTCAAGGGTATATGACACAAACCAATTGAGTCGACTCATGAGCATTAACCCAACTCATGATTCCGATCACACTTTCGGGTCCTTATCGAACATGGGAAACAAAACAATCGACCACCCCAAACCTCAATACATCCTATACATAAACATAGCGCCATCCGTGGTATATAATACTGATAACCGTGATTTTCCCCTTTTTCCCATTAACTAAAAAATGTTATTTTCGTCAAAAAACTAAAAAACACCCACCGTTTAAGTTTTCCGGCATATGAAAATTTTGTTTTCGATAAATCCATCACCGATATAATAAGCAAAACGATAATCGTTTCTGCTTCATGGCGTCGAAAAGACCCAAAAACCCATAAGTAGACTTTTTTGTCGCTGGGAAAGTCATCCTTACCCAGAAACACTCGTTTCCAGGTGACAGGCCAAAACTTGTTTCTCATTCACAAAAC
Source organism: Artemisia annua (assembly GCA_014162995.1). Taxonomy (NCBI): domain Eukaryota; kingdom Viridiplantae; phylum Streptophyta; class Magnoliopsida; order Asterales; family Asteraceae; genus Artemisia; species Artemisia annua. The sequence goes on along the minus strand of LBNU01026204.1, from coordinate 13,482 downwards.
ACGAAAAACTTCACATTACACAAATAATCCAAAAACAAACACCTCCCTCATCGTGCGACTCATCAGAAAAACTTTCCATCTCACCAAAAACAAAAAACACACTGAAAAATCGCAAAAACACATACGAAGCCAGATTCAGGAAAAAGGGTATCAAACTCACACAACCTAAAAAACAAATGGTGCTACCACTACAAATAAAAAAAAAACAACCTAGAAACGGTTGAAGTAAACCCGAAATGCGACCTTGATGCAAGGATTGCGGCCTCACAAAAGGTTTTACTTCTCAAGGGATCTTGAGAAGCTTGCAATCCTCCAGGCAGTGTCCCTGATCGTTGTAGTGTAGTATAGGTATGTCCGGGGGATTGATCGTTCTCTAGGGGAATAGTGTCGTTAGGATTTGAAGTATATGTTAACTAGGTCTAAGGGTGAGGGATGATTCTTTTTGTATATTTATATTCAATGAAAGAAATTAAAATATCTCGGTTTTGGAAGAGTGGGCGGAATGTTGCTAATCAACTAACCTAAAACTAATAATTAAACTAAAAACAATAAAATAAAATAACAAGAAAAGTAAAAGTGGTGGACTTCTTATATGAGACAAACGTGTTTACTTAGATTTCATTACTCCCTAGTTATCTCTTGTTGATTTATTGAATGTCACAATTGTTTAGTTGAAGCGTTGTATTCCTTAATACAAGTCGTGGGGGCGTGCACGTCCTTTCCCAACTCTATGAATATCTATTTCTTCTTATGACGACACGTTTAGTATCCTATCATTGATCAAATCATTAACATCTACTCATGCGTTAAATACAACGAATAAAACCGTAGTGCATATCCGATTACTTTTCTTAAGACGTTCAAGCTTGTTACATAAAGGAGGTTAGTTAGTTTTCCTAAGCCTAATGCGAGTCAATCAACTAAACTATAAATAACTTACCAACAATCAATAACTAGGTTTCATTAGATCTAAGCAAACACTAAATAACCTAAGCTAGCATGTTAATGTAAAGAAAAGATAAACAATTAATCAAAAAACACATAGACATATTAAATGATTAAAGGAAAACTTATCTTCAATTGAACATGGAAGAAAAGAGGGTTTGGAAACCCTAAAAAAGCTGTAAAATTCGGACTAGGGTTTATGTCTCCAAAACTGCACACTAATGAATAAAAAATCCAAAACTATATATAGATTTACATAGGTGACGGCGTCAGGTTATAAATCCTGACGCCATCAGCACATCGTCTCTAGTGTTTCGTCTTGTGCACGAATACCTTTTGACGTCATCACGTATGAAACTCTCTGGGCTGTCTTGTTAATTTAGAACCAGACGTCCTACTTCTAATTGCACTTGACGCCGTCAGGTGTAAATTCTTCAAAAGTTCTCTGGAGCGTCACGTTATGAATTTTCCATCTTCATATTCTTCAAGTGACGTGTCACCGTTTAAGGCATGACGCCGTCAGGTTATGTTTCCTAACAGGTTTTTCTTGACTTTGTCGTTTTCTTCACTTTTACTCAGTGTTTTCGAAAATTCTTATACAAGAATTTTCGAGATCATTGTTGACATACGTTTACGTTTGGCAAAGATTGATCCTTGATTGAAACCTGATGAAATGAGTTTGAAACAATAGTTAGAATCACATTACACGTACTTCCATCAGTTTTCGAAAACAGTTGAAACCCCAAATTATCTAGAACATGGAATTCGAGCTATCATGTAGTAAAACCAATGAAATACATCAATTAACATGTAAACAAACACATTCAGACCACATAATTGGATTCAAGAACACAAGAATGAAAAAACCCAATTCGAACTAAAACCCTTAATTATCTAAATCATGCATATGTGAATTTTGAGGCAATTAACGAGTATGAACATGATAAACACACTCAAACAAACATATCCCACCAATAAAATCGCACAAAACAACACAGAATCAAGAACGCCCAAATCGTATATAAACCCTAATTTCGAATTCAAATCAAACATGTTATTTGTTATGATTGTTTGTTTCTAACTTGATTAGTACATATCTAGGAACAAAAGCCCTACGAATAATCAAACAAAAACACATGTATGGATCATGAACGATATTAACGCAAATGCTAGATCTCGAAAACCAAATTGTGAGAAATATAGCCATTAAAAACGTAATTCCTTAAAAACCATGTCTTAAATTAGGTCAAAGATTACAAAAATACTTACGGTTTGAAGATCTAAAGCTCGGATTTGTGAAAAGATTTATGGCCTGTGATGAGTTAAGAATGTGTTTGTTTTTTTGTTTTTGTGGAAATAATAAAAATGGGGGGGAGGGGGGTGTTTGTTTTTGTGAAAGATTTTAAAAACTTTGTAAATTTGGAAAAAGCAGTCCCTTAACTACATAACATACTTTATAAGTCCTAAACTTTGATTTTTAACGTGTAAGGTAATGACCGTTAGCAACAAAAACATTCTAGGATAAAAGGAAATTAACAAAACGAGGGATAACCCGTGAAGATTCACCATTATTATTGACAACATAATCTTTTTGAAATATGCAAGTTCACATGTTTGAACAAGATTTTTAAATTTTGAAGAACATTTTCTCCCCCTCAACACTGGTGATAAAATTTAGAAATTTTTGAGAAACCGAAGTGTTGATAGAGGTAGTGTACTTGCGTTTGAAGAAAGAGAAAAATAAAACGGAAGATAAAAAGTGTAAAATCTTTTTGGTGTTTTTGAAGATATTTTTGATGTTTTTTTGATAAATATTTACAAAAATAGTTTTGGTATTTGACTCAGTTAATTCTTTTCAAGAAAAGATTTTAAATCATCTGGAGTCAAACACCGCATACCAATCCGGTGGACTAGTTCAGAAAACCTTGATGGAGGTAAAGGTTTCGTGAACAAATCGGCCAGTTGGTATTCAGTATCCACAAAATATAACTCAATTGTACCCTTTTCAACATGCTCCTTGATGAAGTAATAACATAGATCAATGTGCTTAGACTTTGAATGCAGAACCGTGTTGCAGGAGATTGCTATCGCGCTTTTGGAATCACAGTACATCGGGATTTTGTTGAATAAGTAACCGTAGTCCATTAGCTGTGTTCGCATCCAGATGACNCTCAATTGTACCCTTTTCAACATGCTCCTTGATGAAGTAATAACATAGATCAATGTGCTTAGACTTTGAATGCAGAACCGTGTTGCAGGAGATTGCTATCGCGCTTTTGGAATCACAGTACATCGGGATTTTGTTGAATAAGTAACCGTAGTCCATTAGCTGTGTTCGCATCCAGATGACTTGAGCACAACAAGCAGACATGGCTACATATTCAGCCTCCGTAGATGATAATGAGGTGCAATCTTGCTTCTTCGATTGCCAAGACACAAGTTTATCTCCAAGAAACTACAAACCACCAGAAGTACTTTTGCGTGTGTCTACGCACCCTACATGATCAGCATCTGAAAAGGCTATTAGTTCAAAACCAAAATCCTTCGGATACCAGATCCCCATGTTAATGGTTCCCTTTATGTATCGAAGGATTCGTTTAGCCTCATTGAGGTGACGTTCAGTAGGACGGGACTGATAACGAGAGCACATAAATATAGCAAATACAATATCTGGTCTGCTAGCGGTTAAATACATGAGTGACCCAATAATACTTCGGTATTTTGTGGGGTCAACAGGTTTCCCATGTAAATCCGCATCTAGCTTAGTTGCGTTGGCCATTGGGGTATTGTAAGTATCACAACTGGTCATGCCATGTTTCTTAATAATCTCAAGAGCATATTTGGACTGACTAAGGAAAATCCCATGGGGTGACTGATGAACTTATAGTCCTAAGAAGAATGTAAGTTCACCCATCATAGACATTTCAAAATTTTGTTTCATTAGTCTTGCAAAAGCGTTTGAGTACTTTTTATGTGTAGAAGCAAAAATAATGTCATCAACGTATATTTGCACAATTAAAACGTCATCCCCGAGTTTTTGGATAAACAAAGTTGGATCTATTAAACCTTTAGTAAAATCATTAGCAAGCAAGAAAGCAGTAAGTTTATCGTACCATGCCCTTGGGGCTTGTTTGAGACCGTAAAGAGCTTTCTTAAGTCTTTAGACATGATTAGGATGCTCTGGGTCGATGAATCCCCCTGACTGACTAACATAGACCACTTCACGTAACTCACCGTTCAGAAATGCCGTTTTCACATCCATTTGATAAACAACCATGTTTTTGTGAGCAGCGTATGCTAGAAAAATGCGAACAGCTTCGAGTCTAGCCACTGGTCCAAAAGACTCCTCAAAATCAATTCCTTCTTCCTGAGAATATCCTTTAGCAACCAATCGGGATTTGTTACGAATCCATTTCAGCCCAATGACATAAACTTCATCTGGTCGTTCAACTAATTCCCACACTTCGAGGCGTTTGAATTGGTTGAATTCCTCTTGCATTGATTCAATCCAGTTGTCATATGTGAGTGCTTGTTTAATGTTAGTTGGTTCAGCTTGACAAACTGTGAGTGCATAAATGCAATGTTCACCATCGAATTGAAGTCGTTGTCTTGTCATAACTGGAGCTGAAGGATGTCCAATGATGTTGATTAAGGGATGATCTTTAGTCTACTGATGCGTTGAAGGGTGAGGGTTATGGAACTGCTGCATATTAAGTGGTTCCAAATTGCGTGTTGACGACTCTGCAATATCTTCAAGGTTTGGAGTCGGAGCAAATGGATTAAAAAGTGCATTTGGATCATAGGCAGCAGGTTCGGGTACTTTTTGTTGGTTCAGATCTTCAGCTGTATAGTCTGTATTGGAATCGGTTCGTTCAGCAAACGGATTGAAAAACTTATTTGAAGGTGCACTGTTGTCTACATTAGTTGTTGTAGGATCAGGTGTATCAGGTATTGGAATATTTTCAGGTTGAGCAGCAGAACTAGTGGATACAACTGATGCACGTGTTTCAAATGAATCATCGAACAAAGGAGCAAACAATGTTTCCAATTCTTTACTAGTTAGTGACAAAGGTTCATCTGAAGAATCTGGAAAGTTAAGACGGTTGGTTGCGGGTCCTAAGCTGTTTTGCTCAGAAGCCATGTCTGTGAGCTCATCGAAATTAGCATGAATAGTCACCTGAATCTCTCCAGTACGACGGTTGTAGATTTGAAATCCTTTTGAGTTTTCACAATATCCAATGAAGATACCAACGTCAGCCTTTGCTTTAAGTTTTCCAAGATCATCACGATCATTATTTGGGTAGCATAGAGCACCAAATACATAAAAGTGTTGAATGTTTGGCTTATGTTTGTGAACAATTTCATATGGTGTGACTTTATGATGTTTGTTAATCATACAACGATTTTGGGTGTAACATGCAGTTGAGACGGCTTCTGCCCAAAGATAATCTGGTAATGGAGCATTAATGAGCATCGTTCGTGCAGCTTCCACTAACGTTCTGTTGTGTCTTTCGACCACTCCATTCTGTTCGGGAGTCCGTGCAATCGATGTTTGATGTACAATTCCTACTTTCTCAAAATATTCACGAAGAGTTTGATTCTTGAATTCAGTTCCATTATCCGTTCTTATTATTCTGACTGTGTTGCGAAGTTGAACCTGAATTTTCATGAGAAAGGTGATTATCATCGATGGAGCTTGATCTTTGCTTCGAAGAAAGTAGACCCAAGTCCATTTGGAGAAGTCATCGACAATCACAAGAATATACCGTTTCCCATTGATCGTTTGTACTCGCATTGGGCCACATAAGTCCATAACATGATGCACGTTTGCTCTTTCCTTGTTCACAAGCGGGACATAAGTGATCTTTTGCATATCCGAACCTTGGAAGACCGTCAACTAGTTTATGGTGAGCAAGATCAGTGATAGTTTTGAAGTTGATATGAGACATGCGTTTGTGCCATAACCAGGATTTTGTCGATTCAGCCTTTGAAAGTAGACAAATGGGAGAGGAAGCAGTCATGTCGGACATTGAAATGGTATAAAGACTGTTTCCACGGGTTCCTGACATAAGATCATTTCCTTGTAAATCACGAACAAAACAAGTTTTCTCCCTAAATGTAACTTCCAGATCACCATCACAAAATTGACCGACTGAAAAAAGATTGTGACCGAGGCCTTCGACATAATACACACGACTAATTTCGATATTCCCACTGACATAGTCCCCATATCCCATTATAGCAGCGAAATGATCATTCCCGAATCTGACAGTACCAATGAACTTTGAGACAAAGTTTCTTAACAGTTTGAGATTGCCTGTCATGTGTCGGGAGCATCCGCTATCAACAATCCAGAGAACAATTTGAACCACCTGCATCNACCGAGGCCTTCGACATAATACACACGACTAATTTCGATATTCCCACTGACATAGTCCCCATATCCCATTATAGCAGCGAAATGATCATTCCCGAATCTGACAGTACCAATGAACTTTGAGACAAAGTTTCTTAACAGTTTGAGATTGCCTGTCATGTGTCGGGAGCATCCGCTATCAACAATCCAGAGAACAATTTGAACCACCTGCATCACACAAAGGAGACGACGATGGAACAATGGTAATGGTGGAACCCAAAGAAGTTGCGGGTTCTGTTAGGTTAGAAGCACACATATTAACAATTTTAGGAATCCATTTAAAGTTATGTGTCCTTTGTAACCAACGTTGCCAATTGGAGCTAGATCGTGTTTTCTTCTTAGTAAATTCGCTAAGTGATGGCATATTCCTAGGAGTATTGTTAGCAACTACATGGTGACTACATCATTCTTAGAAACTACACTTGGCATAAGTCCTAGCACAGATTTAGAAGCAGTAGTGGGCCTAGATTTTCTGCCAGATGTACGTTTCTTATGAGGAGATAAAAGAGAATTTGCAACACATTTAGAATGATCACCAGATAACATACTATTACGACAAAACACACATGAAGCATTAACATTCAAAGCATTTAAAGGTTCATCATTCGTTACATAAAGATTAGGATTACAATTTGTCAAATCAGAATCTAAATCTAGTGCAAGATGAGTTTTATTCAAAGTCCTAAGGTGTTCTTCTACTTCAGAGGCTTCTAGTGTCTCTCTTCTACGTTGCAAAATCCTATTCTTCCTTTTGTTATGTTCACGCTTGGATCTTCTAACGCTAGGAGTGGCAACTATTCCTGTAGAAGTGGAAGGATCCAAATTAGAATTCTGAGTGTTTTGTTCTACAGTGGTTGTGTCTAATGAGTACATTCCTCGTGCAACTATTTTTGTGTTGACAGATTTTTCTTTTTCAAGTTCTCTTATTTTCTCTTTCAACTCAATGATAATGTGCTGTTTATCTTGAATTTCACTGTTGAGCTTTCTGTTTGAATAGAGATAGTTATCTCGACTCTTTTGCCAATGGTCTGTAACTTCTTGCAGTTCTGCAATTTCCTTTTCATATTTTGAAATTTGACTTTTTAATTCTGGTATGTGTTAATTCACATACCTTTTCTTGGCCAAAAACGGACTCAAAGAGACCAAAAACCAATAAATAAATGCCAAATATATATGTTTTTGTGTTTGTGATTGTGCAGGTACGGATATTTCAAAAATGGACAAAAATCTAGCCAAAAAGACAAAAACGAGCACGAGATTGGAAAGAGCATGAAAGTACGGGTCTATCATTAATTTTATTTGGAGCATCGAGGCTACACACGAATACAAATATTTCGCTACGTAGTAAACATTATATAGGCTAAAAATTACGTAGTAAACATTACGTAATTTATTAATCTAGTAATAAACATTACGTAGTGAAATTGTATAATGAGCTAGTAATTGATGGAGCCATTTTTCGAAGTCAACAAGGCCAGCGTGGACCCTTGTTACCCTTTTAGCTGACGACAAGAAAGAAAGAAACCGAAAGCAAAAATGAAAGACCAAGATATTTGCAATATAAAATGGCTAAGTTGATATCAATTTTAAAGTCAAAGAAGTGGAGAAATACAGATCGAAATGATGGCACGTGATCAATGTAATATCTCTTTTGATATTGCAACAATTTGAAAGAAGAAAGAAATAAATTATGAAAGCCCGAGATCCAAATCCGACCCAAGGAAATTAAGCAGACCCAGCGCCAAGCCCATGAAAAAAAAAAAAAAAAAAAAAAAAAAGGATGACAAAGACTGCATTATATTTGTTCCAGCCCAGACCAATAGCAGCTGCATCCCATGTCCTTGAAATGAAATGAATTGAAGTGGAATGTCAATCAGCACTGCAACTTCTCCAAATAAAACCAATTAGGCGCGTGGGCTCAATTCTCCCACTACTAACAAATTCAGCCTATCCCAAGACCTACAAGTGCCATTTGTTGGAATTTAGTCCGAAGATAGCTTTCATTCAAGAAGGATCGAGAATTGACCACGTTGCGCATTAGACGCCAATCATTTGGCTATTAAGGGACACATTGATCCGAGACCCAAATTCATTTCCTCTCACCTCACACCATTTATTTTTACACACACACTTGAATTTAGCTGTAGTATTTTTTTAGCAGTTTTTTTTATGTAAATATTTAGCTTATCCTTCAAGCCTTATAGTTTATTTCAAGACTCATTGTAATCTTTATTTTTGCTTTATCAATTCAAAGTATGTTCTCACTTAGGGCTTATTCTTCTCTCTCTCTCTTTTATCTCTTTTTTTTTTTCTTTTCTTAATCTAAGTAAAAGTATAATAAGCTTTTTAGCTTATTTATATTTTATTTTGGTTTTGCTTTTGGGTTTGCTTTTTCAATAAGTTACCATAAAGCTTTATCTTTTCTTTTATTTTCTTATCTTTAACTTTAAAAAAAAAAAAAAATTATTTCATTTATTTATAAAAGTTCCAACTTTATAAGTTTGCTTATTATATCTTATATATTTCTTCTTCTTCTTCACCCTTCTAGCTCGATTCAAACACAAAAAGATATGCATGAGTTGTTTAGGCTCGGCTTATTTTTCAAATAAGCTTGACATATCCGATGTTTGAGAGCACCTTTTTTATTTATTAGCTTTTTTAGATAGCTTATTAAGTAGATCTATTATTTTATCAAGTTTAGTATAATAGGCTGCATCTTTATTGTTATTTTGAAGTTTTATATTTGGCTCTATTTCGAACAAGAAAGTCTTTAGCTTAAGCTTGTCTTTAATCTTTGATTGAACCTTATTTGACCTGTTAGTTTCGAAGAAGCTCTGTTATTAATAGATCTAGTATGCGCGTTTCATATAAGTTGTGATATTTTGAGCAAAAGTGTTGTATATGTGTGTATATTTTTTATGTTGGTTGGGTTTCTTTTTATGATATTTCTTTATGATGCGTTTATGTGATCTTGGTGGTTGAGTTTATATATAAGCGGGACTGATGAGAGAGTGCGTTATACTGGGGTGATTGCGAGCTTAATAGCGCTTTATTTGCCGTGTCTTGGACCCTATCACAGTTAGACTGTAGTGTTGATAAGTCTGTTGTAGTTAATAAAGAAGACGTTGTAGGTATAATCTAGTTTTATAAATAATTCGTTGTTTATCTGGAATCTTCTTTGTGTTCTAATTGTGGCGTTTTTTAGTCTACCGATCTATCTCAGCGTGTTTTAAGGTCCTGGTTATCTTAAGTGTTTTATATCTATCTTTTTTATCATTTAAAGTATTTGTATACCGATTGTTAATATTTTATTTTAATATATCTTATAGTTGTTATCATATAGATGTCACAACTTTATTCATCTAATTATGCAAATATATAAGTCTTAGATAAGATAATAATCTATGTTGATTATATTTGTTTAGTTTATAAAATATTCGGTTGTGTTTGTCTTATTATTTTCTGGTCGCGTTTTTTGATTGTTTTATATCGGTGTGTTCTATTTTCTTATACTCTTTTTTATGTATTTTTTGAGAATTTCATATAGGAATTGGTTAGTATCATCATTATATATCTATGCTGCTTATGTGGTTATCAAAAGTTTCGGTATTCTGTCGTTTATTTTTTCTTGTTGCTTAGTGTGGCTGTTATGTAGAGTAATTTTATATACTTGGTAGAGTAGATTATTTAGTGAATTACCGGTGTGGTTGTATATAAGGATAAATATTGATGTGAATTGGTATGGTTAGATTCTTTGTAAATATGGAAGTATGGGCCTCTGTAGTGAAAAACCTGTGATTGTGTTGAGGGAAAATAAGTTATTTATATCAAATATCTTGTGTTAATTAGAAATAATAAATACGAAATCTATCTATCTTGGAGAGTGACATTTTTAATAGATTTTTGCTTGTTTACAATGATTATTTTTTTTTATATTGTTCTTTTTATATTTTATTTTGTTTCTTTTATTATTTTTTTCTTTTGCTAGCATTAGGTATTGATGTGTGGTTATATTGAGTATTTTATACTTTGTGGTTTATTTTGGCTTTCTTGAGTTAAGTATTATAGTTGCTATCTAGTAGTCTATTCTTTTATCCATTTACTTTAATCGTTATACAATTTTTTAATCTATAAATACTAAGAATATAATAATATATAATAAAGGAAATAATAAATAAAGGTAAGCTTTAGCTAAAATTTATTTCTTCTTATAAATTGTAGGCTGATTGTATGTCTTTCAGCTTAAAGACTTGAGGAGTAAATTTGTTTGTGGGCTTTTGATAATTCGATTTTAATAGCTTAGTAGAATTATGTGGTTTTTATAATTCTGGTTTCTGTTGTTTTTTTTTATTTGTATTGTGGTAGTTAATTATATGTAAAATTAAATTAGGTTGATAGTGGAGTTAGAAAATTTATAGAACTTGGATGTATTAAAATAAAATAAAAATTAAAAAAAATATATATATATAAATCTTTTTCCAAATTTATTTTTAAGTATTTAGAACTTTTAGAAAGTAAGTAAAAATTTTAGACGCCTTTCCCTTTAGATTTGCTTTTAGGTGCGTTTTTAGATCACGTTAAGTTTGTTTTTAATTTAGATTGCGTTTTAGGATTTGGTTGTTTTATTTGCTTGTTCTATTTGCTTGTTTACTTGTTTTTATTTGATATTCCATTATTGTAGTATAAAACTCCAAATATTCACCTTTATTTCACTTTCACTACACGTTTTATTGAACCGATTATCGATTTTCCATTCACACCTTCACACGGACTACGACCTCGGGTTTTGCTTATTTCCTTAGCAATTCCTTGGAGATAAAATATACTATAAGTTGGTTTCGACGAACCAGTTCTTGGCGCCGCCGCCGGGGAAGGTTGAAGTGAATTTTGGTTTTCGTTTTTAAAATCGTGTTTTGAAAAACCTTCCTTGTAAATATTTTCTTATATATAAAAAAATATATATATAAAAAACATTAAACACTTTTCCTAAAGTGTTTGCAAAATAACAAAAATATAATAAACATCCTCGGTCTTCCGTTGAAGGAGGGCGGTTGTAAACCAAATAAGTTTGAACGCAAAAGAGATTGTGAAATTATTCGGTTTCGGATTACTTTAATTCTACAACCAACTCCTTCGTTGTGAGTAGGTTTGAAGGAAACGATTTCGGGTGACGAATCGATCATAAAAAATATAAAAACAAAAGAAAAAGAAAAAAAAATATCGTGTTTTTAAGTTTTCTTTTATATAAAAACCCAAAAATATTTTTCAATTTTTGTTTAAAAATTTTAAAAACCAAAAAAAAAGATTTTCTTTTTTAAATTTATTTTTTCTTTGGTGTATGCTCACACGTTCACGGTCGAGATTAATCGATAAATCTCCGACCATACCGACTCAAAACTATCGTAGACGTCGTAAAAGAGCTAACGTACCCGAGTTACGTACTCTTGTTGAAGCACCCATCACCGAGATGGCCGATCAACGTACGATGCAAGAATTGCTCCAATGTCCCTAAAAATGTCCTCACCACGGTTTCTCAGAATTGCACCAAATCGACACGTTTTATAACGCTTTGACTCAAAATGATCAAGATTCTTTGAACGCAGCCGCCGGTGGCAATATCTTGAATCGTACGCCAAGGGATATTCTAACGATCATCGAGAACAAATCTAATGTTCCGACTTCTCGTAACAAACCGAATGTTTCGAAAGTGACTTCTTTTACTCCTTCTTCTTCGTCGGTCCAATCATCGGAATTGGCCGAGCTTACCGATGCTATCCGTTGTATGGTGAAAGAGTTTAAGCTTCTGAACCAAAAACCTGAGCCCGTTAAAGCCGTTACCGAAAAATGTGTGATTTGTGGTGGTCCCCATCCGTATTATGATTGTCAAGCCACCGATGGCCAAGTTTACAATGCTAATGTAGCCGCCGCAAACTACAATCAAAACCAAGGTTTTCGTACTCAAAACAACCAAATGGGGCCACCCGGTTTTCCACCCGTACAAACTCATCAAAACCGTTATCCTCAAAATAACCAAGGTTNCGAGCTTACCGATGCTATCCGTTGTATGGTGAAAGAGTTTAAGCTTCTGAACCAAAAACCTGAGCCCGTTAAAGCCGTTACTGAAAAATGTGTGATTTGTGGTGGTCCCCATCCGTATTATGATTGTCAAGCCACCGATGGCCAAGTTTATAATGCTAACGTAGCCGCCGCAAACTACAATCAAAACCAAGGTTTTCGTACTCAAAACAACCAAATGGGGCCACCCGGGTTTCCACCCGTGCAAACTCATCAAAACTGTTATCCTCAAAATAACCAAGGTTATCAAAACCAAAGTTACAATCAAAACCGTGGAACCACTTTCAATCAAGCTCAAAATTATCAAGTCCCTCCACCACAACAAGTTTATAATCAACCACCACAACAAGTTCAACCTTTTCCCGAGCTTTCAAATTATATAAAATCAAACAATGTTAGCATGCGAGCTATGCAAAATCAAATAAACAACATGAGGGTTGAACTTAAGAAAGAGATCGACATGACCATGACTCGACAAACGAATGAGCTTAAGCAAATGATGAGTAGTTTTCTTCAAATGAATCAACCGTCGATGTCTAGTTCTCTTCCGAGTAATACTATTGCTAACCCGAGGGGTGATTTGAAAGCAATCACAACTCGAAGTGGTGTTTCATACGATGGACCCACGGCTCCGACTACCTCGTCTTCTCTTCCTCCTAAGGTAGTCGACCGTGAGACCGAGGCGACAAAGGACCTGGTAATTCCTACTAATAACGGAAGAACCGAAAACGTCCAACCTCCGGTTTTCCAACCGTCCAAATCCAAAGAAGTTGAGCCCGAAGATGAGATTCCAAAGAAAAATCCGAAATCGTCAATTCCTTATCCTTCTCGACTTAACGATCAAAAGCACCGCGAGAAAACAAACCACCAAATGGAAAAGTTCTATCAAATTTTTCAAGATCTTCGTTTTGATTTAAGTCTCGCGGATGCCGTTGTTTTAATGCCGAAATTTGCGTCGATGATAAAAAATTTGTTGAATAATAAAGAGAAATTATTTGAAATGGCAAAAACACCTTTGAACGAAAACTGTTCGGCGGTTCTCCTCA
>LBNU01026202.1:44537-84738 GCA_014162995.1 Artemisia annua | reverse complement strand
ACATGTGCTTAATCTATAATAGGAGAACGAAAGGCTTGTTGACAATATGAGTAGTACTAAAATAAGATAACACAAATCGGAACCTGTTTATTCACAAGAATACCAGGAACGATCTACCAATAAATCGTTGATTCAAATGTAAACAGCAAAGAAGCATAACAGAATACAAGAAAAATCACTTTGTTATATATTTCATTGTTAACTGCAAGTCTTTCAGTTGACATGTAATTAGTGGAGAATAAAAGGAGGTGGACAACCTTTTACCTTTATGGCATGAAATCTATCGACCATAAAACATAAATAAATAAGTATCTGTTACATAACCGTTAGACGGATAATTGCCAAAATTTCAAACAATGTAACAATCTTTATATCTAGATCTTAGTCAATAACTGAAGATAGATCATCAAACCATTCAATTAACTGTAATTTGTGGTTCCCAACATATAACTGAGAAGGAAAATTTAGATTAATAATCATTACTATATGAATTAAAGAAATTTAATGAACTATACCTGCTTCACCGTGAGCAAAGACACACCTGCTCCCAAACCAGCAGTAGCCTGAATACTCCCATTTCATACAGATCCTTGTTCGCCAATTCGGAGGCTTCACAGTTGCATCAGCCTCTGCTACTGGCAGTGGCTGTGGTGCTACTGGTGCTGCAGATTGTGGCCATGCTGGCAGTGCCGCTAGTACCGGTGTTGGTGCTACTGGTGGCAGTGTCTCTCCTGTCCCTTTTAACATAACTATATCTGCCACCCGAAACTACTATAGTTGTTCTTTCACGATACTTGGATTCTAAGTCGTGAACATAAGGACAGCCGTCACCAAAAGGGCAGCCCTCTTCACTATAGAACTTCTTGCAGTGTTTCAAGGATCTATCAATAGACGTCCCAAATTGCGGAAACGATTCCCTTAGCTTATCCAAAAGATGTTTATGCTCACTGGCAAGCCCAAAGTCATCATAATTCTGCTGAAGACTTCTGAATTCTGAACTGCTATGTGCAAAATTGCAGTTGGTGGCATTCTGGCAAGTTCCTGATCTGAATTCAACACACCATATTGTCCTGAACAACAATTTCTGGATGGCGATTGATTTATTAGCAGCAATTGCATTCCCACCATAACTCAAATTGGAAGTAGTACCACCAGACGCCTTATCATACTCATTTCCTGTTGCTGAAACCGGCTTATCATCTCCACCAATTATGTGAATGACATTTCCATCATATCGGAAACTGTCCATTTTGGGTGCGGCGGATAGTTTTAACAAAAGTTTATACTAAACGAAGTAGGCAAACCCTAGGCTAAACAGGGGTTTAAATAGGTAGTATCACTTGCATTCTAAACAGAAAAACCCAAAATTCCATAGAGTTACAAAAAGCACAAATAGAAAGCCATGACATATTAACATTTAATATTCGAATTCTAAACAACAGAGGTAGTACAACAAAGATCCAATATAATTACCATCACAACAACCAAATCCAGCAGACAAGCAGAGAAAGAAAATGAATCTTATATTACAATCTTTGTCAACGGAATAGATATAGATAGCATATTCATGAAAATGCCACAGGATTTTAAAGAACTAAGGTTATTTATCATCTAATGAGTATGTTAGAGCTAATGCATTGCAACCAGAATACTGGATTATAAGACTAAGATCGAGCAGTCAAGACTGTGACAAACGGAAAACTAACCAATAAAACCAGTTGTTATTGAGTGTACTATAGGTAGAAATAAGGCAAAAGTTCAGATTTTGGAGCAGATATCACTTGGATCAAGGGGGTTCTGTCAGCATACTGCCGATTTACATGGAAAAACAGAGAACGATCAGGCCCTGTGATAAATAAAGCATATAGGATTATATGATAATTGTACGATTATTACCAGTTGAGCCCACGAAGAATTGATTATGTTTGCTTTGATCCCGAAAAAGTATATAGTTGTTTTATGTCAAAGCTCCATTCGGATTGCAAAAATCGAAACTAGTCCTTTCGCTTAACGACAGGGGAACCAAAGGTAACAAGCACATAAGGACCCTTACTCGATAAGCTAAATCAGGATCCCAACCCAAAAGGGTGTTACATCGATGGACCAAAGGTAGTTGTAGTACTTTTAATCTCCATGGCCTGAAACGTGACATGTCCCAGAACATCAATGGAGTCAAGTACAAAGAGCATTTAGCAGCAGCTTACCCTCGAGTATTTATTCTGACTCTCAAACTAGTCAATGACAAACTAAACTAGCTCGAATCCAATTCCTCCAAATTCAAAAGTATTAGTTGGTAGAAAAAGAAAAGGTGTAACTTGTAAGTTATCATCAAAGCTAAGCTCTATGACCACAGTCAAGGCCAATAACGGAGGATCCCACATTCCACCAACCCCAAAACAAGCCAACAATATCAGAACATTCTCCTTTCAAACACGCAAAGGTCAAAAAACCCTAAAGTGACCTACATTGCTTCAATCCCTTCCACCAACACATTCGGAATGAGGACAAGATCTCAAACACGGTTCAAAAATAAACCAGGGATGTTCAAGTTGAAATGAACCCAATAATTATATCATATTGCCACTCGAAATGTTGGATAGGCAACTCAGTGAAGCTTGGGAAAAAATAATACAGCACACACTCTCGTTCATTTTTAACAGGATACCAGAAATCCCCATCGCACAAAGCATGCTGTCAAGTTCCAAATCACTGTTTCGACAGTATCATGTTAAGGGCTCTATATTAGCTCTAGATAACTACACTCAAAAACTACACAAAGGGTCCAGAACCAAACCCACCAAAAAGGTTAGACTGTACCATATGTACAATGTACAGTTTCGTTAGCAATCCCATAATATCAGAAAAAATTATATATAGTCCCTAACTACGCAACCCTTAACTTTTTAATCTTATACGCCAAGTGTTATGATCATTTCATGCATCTAAAACAAGAGACAAAGTGGACAGCTGCATTTTAATTTCCGATACTAACTATAAACAAGTCACACAGACTCGAACACAATAAAACAAAAACTCTACCAACCATTGCTTAGTGAGTTTCTGGGATTGCATCTAACCAAATAAGCAGTTTTAGTATGCAATCCCAAACACCCTCAAAACTGTTCATACATGGTCT
Source organism: Artemisia annua (assembly GCA_014162995.1). NCBI lineage: Eukaryota > Viridiplantae > Streptophyta > Magnoliopsida > Asterales > Asteraceae > Artemisia > Artemisia annua. The sequence continues at coordinate 81,602 of LBNU01026202.1, read as the reverse complement.
CAAAACGCAAATTAAATCACAAGGTCGGAAACTACTTATGTACTAACATATTACTAAATCACAAGGCCTTCTTCTTTCATAAGGGTCATAACCAAGTCCATTTCAAGCAAAGTTAACATAAATACTAACATTTACCAACTCTAAAACTCTAATTCCGTAACTACAAAATGGTTTTCTCTCCACCCGCAACGCGCGGTCATAATATATCTCGTTATTATCAAAACGCATACAGCCGTTACTGGATTACTGCTAAAATTTGTATTTACATTCTCTTAAGATAGCCTGCCAGAAAGCTACATCTAATATGACAACTGAATCACTGAAAAATGAAAACTCCATACTTATTACCAAGTTAAACCATTTTTTAAGCCATCGACTTATATATCTCAAGGGCAAGATAAAATAATCTAGTGCTATGCTATCGGGTTGAAACTCTATACTTATACCAAGTTATACCATTTTTAAGGGTTCGGGTTGATTCATAAAGACTTATCAATCAGTCCTCCATTGTTCCTAAACTATGTCAATAAAAAAGATATCAGCTTCTATCGAAATTTCAATAACAGGACCAAAGTTGCTATAAGATCACTACTTGTTGATGATCCAAATTCATTGCTCTAACTTGTTCACAACATTGCTTTTCTTATGTAGTTATGTTCCTAGGCTTCTATACCTCCCTTACGTAAAACCTAGAATCTCAACAGAACAGACAATATTAGTAGGCTAAACTACCACATCAACAATAACAGAATTATAACATAACACTGCAAAGAACAAAAGAGCATAACTATTGTCAACAAGCCTTTCGTTCTCCTATTTGTTTCAGTACATGTAATGGTAAACAGCAAAAAAGCATAACAGAATACAAGAAAAATCACTTCCTATGAGCATCTATCTAATACCCACTCGATTGCAGCATCAATCCGATCCCATTTAACCAAGGTAACGGATAGGATGGTGAGCAACATAATCGGGAAATCATACCCGGGCAAAAGAAGCAAGCCCACACTAGTTGGGATCATCATCATCCCAAAAACTGACCCAACTAGAAGAAGTATGTCGAAAAATATTCCCCTTTCAAGAAACCGTGCAGCATATAAACAAGAAAAAGTCATCACGTTGTATGTAGCTAGCAAAGTGAACGCTATTGGAAAAGATTCTACAAACGCTCCCCATTCCCCGACACAAAATAAAGCAAGTCCACCAAGCGTCGTAAATGCCACCCCGTCCTTGGCAATCTGATTAAGACGCTTTTCTTCATCTTCAAGGGCCTTGGCATCACCTTCTTTCACTGCTTCATCTTCTGTTGTGGTCGTGGCTTCAAGTTGGGCTTTTGCTTTTGCGTTAGCTTCTATGGTATTGGTCACAAGCATCCATTTGCCCCAAACACACAACAAAACATAAAGTACAGACCCTAAAACGATCAAGAACTCGTACTCGTTTCGAACTGTTCGATGGAGGCTGCATATCACTATAATCGCTGTATGTGCAATAAAACCGAAAACAGAAAACGACCTAAAGATCCATCCCGGACTAGCTAGCTGAGCAAATGAAAACCCAAAAAACCCGGCGATCGATAGCAAACCAATATAAGCCGTTGACGTTGGTGAACTTTCAAGAAGCTTAGCACCATGACCAACCCCGATTAGAGCAAGAGTAGTACAACCACAAAATTTTGCACCATCTTCGGCTACTTTCTTGAAGATCTCTTCAACCCAGCTGCTGCCTTTAGTGCTGTCACATAATTTAACCATGTTTTAGACTAAGTTTAACCCGCAACTTACACTGTGTTCTCCACTTTAGTTTAGGAGGAAAAGGGAGTGGAAACTTTTTAAGTAAAGAAAAGGAAGGGGTGGAAAATGAAAGGGGGTTATCAAATTGTTTCATGTTCTCGAGTATTACTAAAAAAGAAGGAAAGGTGTGATTGTTTATGATCTCCAAAGTGACTACTTTACCATTATGCCCTTATTCCATCTTCTAAAAATCAGTTTACATCCACAGCCAAAGACAAGTCCAAAACAAAACCAAATCCTATAACTAGACTCAACCCTTATCAAACAACACCAACTATCATTATCCTAATCCCATCCTCACGGCTCGACAACATCAACCCACCTTCGAACCTCAACAAAACTCGAACAAAACAGAAATAAATCAAAAAATATCTCAGTTTGTTCTACACGTTTACAGATCTTGTGAACATAACCCATCATTGATCTATTAGAAGCTTAGCTTCTTTTAGATATCCGAAAGTCTTCCTGATCTTCGAGCTTAAATGAAAGAAAACGGGTGACATGTTTAGATGGAGATGGTGATATAAGGGTGACTGAGATATCTTGATTTTGTTGAGATGAGATGATGATTCAGGTATGATAGATAAAGAAGATGAGATGAGTTAACTCATGGGAGAGGAAAAGTTAGCAGAGATGTGGAAATGAAATGAGAAAAAAGTGATATGTGTTGAAGGAATAAGGGACAATTTAGTCATTTAAGTGTTTAGCATTGGTTCCCTTCCCAATCATCCCAAATGTGGGCAGGACATTTTGGCCAAAAAAAAAACATCAAATCCCCTCACTTTCACTCCCTCCCTCCACCTTTCCTTCTTCCAAAAATGTAGAGAACACACAATTTTTTTTATATCTTTACTTTCCACTCCCCTTCCCTCCTAAACTAAAGTGGAGAACACAGTGTTAAACAATATATATACATCAGTAGACTCTTCAACAATATAACTTACTCGGGCAGACTCTTCAACAATGGGCGGATTTTGAAGTAAACGAAGCGGATCAAAACAGGTAAGCAAACGGCAGCAACTACACAAATGCGCTCAACCCAAAACTCATTGTCGGAACTCTTAACCTACAAATAAATATATTACACAAATCACAAGATTATAAATTTGCAAGCATTCTTCTTAAGAGTTACAGATTCATTAAAGAGAATGTGTTGTAACCTTGATCTCCTCTTTCATTGTCCGAGCTAAAAACTTTGTAAAGTTCCATGAAACATACTTTGATTGAACACTCGACACATCAGGAAGATAGTAATGTATATAATCGTTAGTCCCAATTGAAATGTAGAAAACCGAGTCTGAAATGAGATTTGCAGCTTCGGTTTCGCCCATTGTTAGTGTAAATCGTTGAAATGTATCCATAACTTGCTCAATTTGCTGAGTGAATGAAATGTGCTGACCCTGCACATGTTATTACATATTATAAACTTGATCAAACAGCAAGAACTATCATATATGACCCGCAATTTAATTAGAATCTTGGCTTCGAGGTGTACCAGTTCTGATCCACTTGAGAAGATAATTCCAGCACCAGCAGAAGCGTAATTCAACCCCTGTTTCATATCTTCAGTTGACCCATTTTGACCAAGATAACTCTTAACCTACAAATATATATATTACACAAATCACAAGATTATAAATTTGCAAGCATTCTTCTTAAGAGTTACAGATTCATTAAAGAGAATGTGTTGTAACCTTGATCTCCTCTTTCATTGTCCGAGCTAAAAACTTTGTAAAGTTCCATGAAACATACTTTGATTGAACACTCGACACATCAGGAAGATAGTAATGTATATAATCGTTAGTCCCAATTGAAATGTAGAAAACCGAGTCTGAAATGAGATTTGCAGCTTCGGTTTCGCCCATTGTTAGTGTAAATCGTTGAAATGTATCCATAACTTGCTCAATTTGCTGAGTGAATGAAATGTGCTGACCCTGCACATGTTATTCATATTATAAACTTGATCAAACAGCAAGAACTATCATATATGACCCGCAATTTAATTAGAATCTTGGCTTCGAGGTGTACCAGTTCTGATCCACTTGAGAAGATAATTCCAGCACCAGCAGAAGCGTAATTCAACCCCTGTTTCATATCTTCAGTTGACCCACTTTGACCAAGATAACTCTTAACCTACAAATAAATACATTACACAAATCAAAAGATTATAAATTTGCAAGCATTCTTCTTAAGAGTTACAGATTCATTAAAGAGAATGTGTTGTAACCTTGATCTCCTCTTTCATTGTCCGAGCTAAAAACTTTGTAAAGTTCCATGAAACATACTTTGATTGAACACTCGACACATCAGGAAGATAGTAATGTATATAATCGTTAGTCCCAATTGAAATGTAGAAAACCGAGTCTGAAATGAGATTTGCAGCTTCGGTTTCGCCCATTGTTAGTGTAAATCGTTGAAATGTATCCATAACTTGCTCAATTTGCTGAGTGAATGAAATGTGCTGACCCTGCACATGTTATTACATATTATAAACTTGATCAAACAGCAAGAACTATCATATATGACCCGCAATTTAATTAGAATCTTGGCTGCGAGGTATACCAGTTCTGATCCACTTGAGAAGATAATTCCAGCACCAGCAGAAGCGTAATTCAACCCCTGTTTCATATCTTCAGTTGACCCGCTTTGACCAAGATAGCTTGGAATAAACGGAAGTTTAAGATGCAATGCTGTTGGAAAATATAAATATAATCAGTCCAAACAAGTGAAATAAAGTTTGCACACACGCCTTAACAAACTAAATTCTAGCATTTTCACATTAACAATCTTCACAGTTGCTATATTTCTTTAGCATTTTGAGAAATAACTCAGATCATGAAACTTGTTTACTTTGATCCTTTTTAAAAACACATATCAATTTCGATTGCAAAAAACTCATTATTCAATAAAAAGACTCGAAAGAACAAACTAACAATCTTTTAACAAAAACCAAAAAACATTTATAGCACAAAACTTGTCTTCTTAAAATATATTACAAACTCATATCTTCAAAAACGTATTTTTGATCCAGAAAGTCTCAAAGATATAAGATTAAACAATCCTTTTCAAACTGAACCAACACAAGCAATCTATTAGAAACTGAACCCAAAAATGAAAAACTTATAGAAGAAAACTAATTTCTTTAAATCTGATTCACAAACCCACATCAATATCGAGCTCAAAAACTTATCTTTTAATAAAAGAACTTACAAAAAAACAAGATTAAACAGTTTTTTCAATCTGAACCATCACAAATAACAAAATAGACACAAAAGCTAAAACGTAAGTCTTATAGCATAAAACTTATTTTCTCAACCCTTTTCACAAACCCGTATCAGCATCGAGTTAAAAAACCTATTTTTCAATCAAGTTAGCTTCAACGAAACATGATTAAACCATCATTTCAGTCTGAACCAACACACGTAACAAAATAAACATAAAAGCGAAAACCAGAAATTTATAGTATGAAACTTGTTTTCTTCAATCTCCTCCATAAACCCGTATCAATATCGACTTCAAAAACGCACTTTTTTAATTTGAAGAAACATACATAGCAAAATGAATCAAGAACACCAAACAAAACGTATAGCATGAAACTCGTTTACTTCAATCTTCTACGAACTCATATCATTATCGACTTCAAAACCGTACTTTTTAATCTAGAAACTATCAAAGATACAAGATTAAACAATCTTTATAATCCGAACCAACCCACATAACAAATTAATAAAAAAAACCATAAAAACACAATAAACATTCTATCAAACAACTTATCTGCACAAGAAAACAGTAACTAATTACCAAGATAATCAACCGGAATCCGTCCATTAGAAAACCGCCCAGTTGGCTGATGAGTATCAAAATCGCGCCCATACGGAGCATGATCAGCGCGTGCAAGTGTCCCAAGAAAGTTATTCGTCCCACAATCAACCGACGAATCACCGATAACAAACAACGCTGGTACCGGAGCCAGAGCCGCAGCCGGACCCCTTCTTGGCGAAGATAAAGAACTGTTTCTTGATTTCGTACAAAGATCGCCGGAAACATGAACAGATGCAACGGGTTCAATGTTCGAAAAGATTATGTGACTGAAGATTAAAAGGGTCAGTAAAGATGCTAAAGATGAATCCATTGATGAGTTTGGTAAAATTGGCGGGAAAATAGAAGATGGGTTTTAACGGTAATAAGGGTTTTTTTTTTTTTTTTATTTGGCTGGTGAGGAGGATTATTTTGGGCTTATGGTTAAGATTATGATATATGGGTGAGTATAAGTTGGGCCATAAAAGTATGATTTTGGATCTTTGAGAATCTTGATGGGTGCAAATAACCGTGGAGTAACCAGTTTAACCTCCTGAAAGGAGGGATTACCTGCAACAGACTTCTCATCATCAAACCTGCAAAGTGAAAAAAATGTAACATGATTAACATTAGTATAATCTTTATGTTACGCAAACATAACATTAATACAAAAAAACACTACCAACCAATGCTTAGTGAGTGTCTGGGATTGCATCTAACCAAATAAGCAGTTTTAGTATGCAATCCCAAACACCCTCAAAACTGTTCATACATGGTCTCAAAACGCAAATTAAATCACAAGGTCAGAAACTACTTATGTACTAACATATTACTAAATCACAAGGTCTTCTTCTTTCATAAGGGTCATAACCAAGTCCATTTCAAGCAAAGTTAACATTTACCAACTCTAAAACTCTAATTCCGTAACTACAAAATGGTTTTCTCTCCACCCGCAATGCGCGGTCATAATATATCTCGTTATTATTAAAACGCATACAGCCGTTACTGGATTACTGCTAAAATTTGTATTTACATTCTCTTAAGATAGCCTGCCAGAAAGCTACACATCTAATATGACAACTGAATCACTGAAAAATGAAAACTTATCTCATCTGCTACTGCTACTGACTTCACTTTCTGCATTGTCATTGTAGGACAACTCATCGTCTAGGCTTCTTTAACAGGATTACTCCATTTTTTAGTGAAACACAATATACACACCTCGCACTTTTTACCATGCCTTGTCGAATCATCGCCTTAATCAAGACATCAAAGGCGGCTCTGTCAAGCATTTCACCTCTTCCTTTGCATATCGAAACCAAAAGTGACATGGCTTTCTCAAACCTTTCCTTCAATACAAAGCCCTCTAATGGCGATGTTCAATGTGAATGATCTTGGAGACAACCCCATCCTTATCATTTCACACAAATTAACATAAGCCTTGCCCATCTCATTCCCGTTACAAAAGGCTTCAATCATTAACTCGTAAGCACAAGGGTCAATAGCGCAGCCCCTCTCTTACACATCTCATCGAAAACGTGATAAGCATTTTCCAACAAGTCTTTTTCATCTCTAGATATCCTACATACGCCTCATAATTCATCATTTGCTCATCAACCTCAAATCCCACATCTAACATCTCATTAAAAACCACAACCCCCGCCCTAAAATCACCCATGTAACAATGTACTATAACTAACACAATTCCGCTCTTTCATTCGCCCCAACAAACCAAAACCCCTACATCGTTCTACATTCCTTAAAGTGGCCGTTAAAAATGGTAGTATAACTCACTATACTCGGATTCAACCCCATTTCAATCACTTCATTTAGCAACTCTAACGCCTCGTCCGACCTACCCACTTTGCAAAAACCATATAAAATTTTCAATAACATTTCATAAGCTTTTTCTAGTATACCAACATAACACAGCCCTTTTAACAACATTGTACCATACTCATTCATCATCTCAAACACTTGAAAAGCTTCCTTTAACTTACCTTTTTTGCAAAAAAGAATTGATAACTTGTGTAAAGGTTTTAACTTTATCGTTATCAAACACAAACCCATTATTAATCATATGTTCCAACACCTTTTTAGCTTCCATTGGGTCATCTTTTTTGCAAAAATAGTTTACAAAAAGTCAACCCATTAGCAGAAAAGTCAAACTTTGATAAACTAGAGTATAATTTATATGCATAATCTAACTCATCATTTAGAACCAAACCCATAAGCACATGATTAAACTCTGTTAAGGTCTTAATGTTTCCAGCTTTAAGCCTGTGTGCTAAACCTTGAACTGGGTTATGCTTTAATAATTGTGGTGTTGGTGTTGTTGTTGTTGCAGAGATGATAAAGTGGGTTGGTCTTTTTTTGGGGTTTAAATTGTGATAAGGTGAAGGAAGTTGAAAAGGAAAATGGTGTTGGATGGAATTCATGGTGGCGAATTTATGGTTTTGGTGGTGCCCAGATCTAACCGGACCTAAACCTAAACGTTGTTTACAGAGTTTGCCATTCCTTATGTTTTTTACTCTATTTTCAAGAGTATAAAAATTTTTATAAGATAAGATAGTATCTATACTTATATAATAACTAGCCTCAAGGCCCGCCCGATGGGCGGCTAGCTCCAAGAATTTTTTATAAAATAAAAGTAGTAGTAAAATGCTTGCTACAATAACGTTAAACGAATATGATGTAAAAACGTAAAATAAGGTCATAATCTTAATAACAATAAGAAAAGTACATATACAAAAAATACAACAAATTAGTAAAAAGGAAAAAGGGTCGGTTATATAATAACATACCAATTACTAACATCAATCCCTCGTACATAAGTTAAACAAAACATAAGAGAATAACAGAACAAATATAAAGGAAAATGATAAAAGGCATTGGCAAATACTAATATAATTGGACAGCTCTTTAAATGAGATCCATTTGAATTACAATAAACCAATCAGATTCACATACATGTCATTAGCCAACTGTTTTGCAGCCTCAATATGGTCCTTGGACCCATGTATTTGTACACTCCGTTTTGTTCGTGCATCACCATGGAGCAAGTGTACGGCATCACCTGCAGATACCTGCAAATAGGTACAATCCTTTAAGCTAAACTCATTTTAATTGTGAACTTGATAATGAACTAAAACATTTATAAAAATGATATGAAAGATACATCAATTAAATAGTAGAGGACAATATAACTATCAATGCATTTTTCCCCAAACAATCAGGATCATTGTATTCAAAAATTTCCATGAAAGTAAAGTAAAGGTGATGTATTTCAATAATCCTGAATACAGCTTTAGCCAATGGTATAATAAAAATAATGAAGTGGTGGGAGAAATTGTTGCGGTTGGCTCAGAGGTGAGAATTTCGGTGCATGGCAGGAGATTGTGGGGAATGTATGTGTTGTAAAAACAACAAACAATATTGGACCAAAATGGTGTTCAATTACATAGCCATTTACAGTGGCGGAGCGTTACTCAAGGAGGCTTCTCATCTGCCATGGTAGTCCATCAAAAGTGACCAAAACAATACTTCCAAACTACCCTTCATTTCATTTACCAAAAAGTCATTGTCAAAGTAAAAGTCAATTTTTTTTATTATTTTTTTACTACTCCGTATTTATTTATTTATTTTTTATTTTTTGCAGATATGTAGTCAACATACCTAGGCTGATTAATGCAGCTTATTGCACTTGTTGAACCACAATTGAACATTTATGGTGTAGGCATAAGGATCTTACTTGCTTTTGCTGCACTTGTTGAACCACCTTCATTTGAAGCTACTGATGGCGTGTCTTCGAGTTTAGGGCCCTGAAAAGTCAACCACAAAGAATAAAAACATAGTTAACATGTAAGAAAAGTGTTTTGAGTTTAAACGGATAATTTGTATGTGTGGGTCAAAACGGATTGGGCTGATCTGTAAACATTATTTATCCATATTTTTTAATTTATTTTGTGAATAATCAATGTACTTGGAACTATAAGACTGAACCAACATGTAGATATGAACACCTGCATATCTACTTATAAAAATGACTAAATCACATGAATAAGCGGTTATAAAAATGACTAAATCACATGAATAAGCGGTCCCAGTACCTTCATCTTGTTAACAATGTTTAGCTCTACTTGTTCACATTTCCAGGTATATTTATCTTGTTAGTTGTGCAGAGCAGAACATATTGACTAATCCTAAAGACATGAAAATCACTAATTTCATAAGACAACATGATGGCAAAGTACTTGCTTATTATGCATAGATCAAATTTGTTTATAATATTATGTTCAAGAGGCATAACTTTCCACCTTATTATGCATAGATGTTTGAATTAGCTAGTAGAAAGGTAAAGACAGTAAACCCAAAAACTCATGAAAGTAAAGTGTGAAAAAAATGCAAATAACCGATCATAAATTAAAATGAATAAGCTTATATTATTGTGAGCACTGTTTAAGACAAAAAAGTATTCATATATTTTAAAAAAGAGCATATAATATCCGTAGGAAATGAGGATACGAAAAAGGGTTGTGTTATTTAGACCCTCCCTATGGGTCAACCGTACAAACAGCAAAGCACACAATACAACATCTATTTAAAGTGGTATTCTCTTTTTCTTGGCTTATTGAAATTATTTTGCATTTAAGGTACTGCAACAGTTTTTTAAGATCATTTATCATTGGGAAATCAGAAAGTGTATACATGCTCAAACAATTAAATCTCTCTTAAGGTAGTAATAATTTGATGTACGTAACTTACATTTCCATTGCACAAGCCACTAATAGTTATAAATAATTCAGGACAATTTTTATTTCATTGACTCTTGTATAGTGGCTTTAATAACAGTAACAACCTTATTTAGGTAACTTTTCTTGGTCTCGAATTTTTATGAACTGATACACACCGTACCCAATAACATACATGGAAAAATATAAAGAGGTTATTTACCAACCATTTCCAAGAATGTTTCCACAAGCGTAGTATATCATGTAGCAACAAAATGTTTAGCCATTTCTGTAGAAATTTAAACATTTGCTGGTATAATTTGTTAGAAATTCAAGAGAATAATGTAATGTACAACCACTGTCTAGTTTATAGACCCGTGAACTTCACATTATATGAAGTCAAAATATTACCTAAACAAAGCTTGTAAATTTTGACATTAACCTCTCTCCCATCGATCATTGATATAAGAATATCATGTGACACACCTTTTTATCTCTTAGGTGCATTGATATGAAATAACCTCATTAACCATAAGAATATCTTACCTTGATAATTTCAAGCTGGTAGCATCAAAGACACCAAACATTAGGAGGTAAAGATTGACCACTTGAATAACTGACCTTGATAGTTTTAGCGACCAACATCAAAACAACGTTTTAATCACATTTTGGCTCAAAAGATCTCAAAACCCACTTCTGCACTAATTTCCTGATTAGCCTTTGCAACAACTCGCTACACATTATTATAGGCCATAATGGCTATATACATGCCGCATCTGCAATATGAACCATAATGAATTGATTAAAAATTAATTAAAAAAAAACAATTAGCAAGTAACCATAAGCAACAAACAATCTCCATAGCCTCATGAGAAACAAATCTAATTAAAAAATTTCATAGCCTCAATAGAAATTAACAAATTTGACATGTACATTATAATTTTGTTTCAGTCCAATTCAAGCACAAATAAAAAAAAAATTCAATTAAATGGCTATTAGAATTTGAGTATTTACCTTTGATCAGAAAGATTCAAAGCCAATATCAATTCATAAGCAATAGCATATTCTTGTGATCTTGTATCACATTTCTGCAAATGCACAATTATTTTTATTAGTTTTTGAAGGGGAAAAAAAAACTCATAAATAAAGTTATGGAAACAATGTTCTGATATTACTATTGTGACATTCGACATTTAGTGAGGCAATGGTAACGTGTCCAGTAAGAATTTATAACAGGTGAAAATGAAACTCCTGATATATAAACTCGCAGCATGTATTGGGTATCATAGTTAGGCATTTCACAGGCATCACACCTTTGCCGGGTAGGGGTGGTGGGTACCTTGTAGGTACACAGGGTTGAGGTGTCCCTGCCAATCTACACTTTTGACCAAAATAGACTACCAACTAAACTAAAGCATTAAAAAAATTGTATGATGAAATCTTCAACCATTTATCATCAACATGTGATAAAAAGTCTAGTTGTTTTTACAGATTTTGTTTGCAAGTCAAAATCAATATTTGTTTCAATATAGACAATCAAGTGAGCTTGGATCTCCACAAACTCTTAATAACACATTTAAAACACGTGATTGCTAATTTACATTGAAAATTATGTGGGTTTAGTAGTGGATGGGTAGCTTCTGTGAATATATCATCTCTAACAGGTAAGAAACATACTAATTTCATTTTAACTCAATGAATTCATGTCACACTCATCACGTAGAAACTGGCCATGCAGTTTATTCAAGCGGATAATACAATGTACCTTTTTGCAATATTGTTTTCAGTAAATAGCTAAAAATCAAACTCACTCAGATTCATAATTATTCATATTGTTAAGATGGTGAAACATACTAACCTATATGTATAGTTGAACGAAAACATAATAGAGAAATGTTTCTATACCTGTTATACACCTCAGTCATACGATTAAAAAAAACATAACCATATTATGCTATTCACTTAGTGGAAGAATGTTTGGCTCAGGTCACATATTATAAATTTCTGCTCAATCGCCTGTCATTTATAGTACCATGTGACTATCATGGCATTCCCAAGTCCATCTGCAAAATGACAAACACGACTCTTTTGATATCTAAACTCAAACCACCACTCTTAGTTATTTTACACTTTACGTATGAATATAGATATTGCAATACATACATAGTAATTGACGTGGATTGGTGAGAGTTGATCCAAATAAACTGATTTAAGAGATGAATAAAGACATACCTTGAACTCGAGGAACAACACATTCAACAGCTGAAGTGTTCTCGGAGGTGATCCTCGCTGACATGAGCATCAATATCCTTAACATAGATTGTTGAGCTCTACAATAAAAGAAAAAAAAATGGAATTATAATGAGATAGTTAGTGGAGGAAATAATGGAATACATAAACGGCATCATTCAAAGAACAAATGATATTTCCTTATTTGCTCTTTTCTCAATTCCAAAAAAAGCCCTATAAGCAGTTTAAATAAGCAACCCCAAACAACCCTTAAAAGTACCTTATTGCATATGCTTGTTAAAATTAAAACTAAATCAAAACGGACATATAAATATAAATAAATAATAAAAAAAATACCTTATTGCAAATAGGAAATCAAAAAGATGAACATAGGGCAATCCATAACATCTTCGATGTTTCGTCCAGTTTCTGCAGGAAATGGGTCGAAGATCAAAACACAATTAATAAAAAGATAATTAATGAATAATGAATAATTAACACCAAATCAACATCAAACCTTATTGCAAATATCATTTGCATCAAAATGATCCAAAACCCTAATATTGTTCTTCAAATACATGAAGGTAATCGGTAAATTTGAAAGGTTGATAAGGAATTTAATTTTGCCCCAAAAAGATATATTCATTTTGATTGTTTCTTTTGCATAAATCACAGAAATTTAAAACTTTCAAATCAATTACATGAAGGTACTGATGTTGATATTACTTTGATTCGATCTATTTGTTACTTTGTTAGGGTTTATGATTTTGATCACCCAATTTAGCGGCCGGGTGTGTGTGTGTAAATATTTTTTAGGTTAGGTTTTGTGAAAGAAGATGATTTGAGTAAATGGCGGACAATTTAATATGGCATTAAATATTTTTTAGTGAGAATGCTTCTGGACCATTGATTAAAAAGATTTACACGTGGCGAATTTACAATAATTTTGGGTTAGAGATTGCTTTTCAAAAGCTTGTTTTATATAGTTAGTAGATAAAGAAAAAATGATTCTTATACCTAATTAGCAAGCCTACTTATATGTCTAATATTATAGCATTACTTTTATACTAATAAAACATATCTTTGAGAACAAGCTAGTCTAAACCATAAACCTAATCGACCTTAAACCCTTTGATTAGACTTGAGCATTAACCTATCATCCAACACTTCCATGCAGTTTAAACGAGAAGTTTTCGGCGTACAAACTAGATGGATGTTGAAATCGCCTTTTTTTCTTTTTCTTCTATCATTTGTTGTTTGTTTGCACGGAGATGTACTTATATTTGGCAATATAATTGTATAATGTTTGTCGTCGGTTTCCTCCATTTTTATAACGTTTGCTATTCTTTTTAGGACATGGCTTGCTTTGCCATTTGGAGGGAGCTGCAATTTAACGGTCAACTTTTGAAGTCAATGACAATGATCTTCGATGGTGAAAACAATTTGATGATGAAGAAAAATGTTGTTGATTGATGGCAACTCAACATATTTACTCTATTTATGACGGCTATAATTTTGTGTGATAGGGTTTATGTATTGAACAAAAAAACAAAATCCCAATTAAATAAAAACAATAAAGCGAAAATAATCAGGATCCTACTAGATCACTGGTGAGTAGCCGATGACTGGAGGATAGCAATTTTTTGTTAGTCGATCTTAACTACAACTTAAATACTATGTAAATAGCAAATATATATTATTCATTTTTTTTTTTTTGTCATTACATAATGAGATTTATGTTTATTTATAATGGAATATGACTTAGAGAATAAGAAAAGAAACCCTAAACCTAATGGATCATAAGCTTTTAGGCTTGACTCTTAACATATCCTACAGTTTGAACGAGAGCTTCTAGGGTTTAGGGTATCACAATGTATCTATAACTATAAATATTGCATGAATAATAGAATATTATACGGGGTTTACATCTGGGTCCGATCCTCAAACTTAAGTGGCAACGTTGAGCATGTGAAAAACTAGAAGGGGTGTTGAATAGCTTTACCATTTTATCGTATTAAAATTATACTTTTGAAAACTTATAGATCCGAGTTTATGTGAGATTAAACAATCACAATATGAACACTATGTAAAGAAACACAATATAACAAACAATAATAACGGCGAAATATAAAATTCAAGATAATAGTAAAGAGTTAGAAAGATCAAACCAAGTGGTTCAGTAATGAAGCCCTTCTTCACCCTACTCCACTCCCCGAGTACCCAACTCGGGAGTTCACTTCACTATGTGAACTGGCTCCCTTCATTGAGAAAACCGTATAACGTCTCTTACACTGATTTTTGACACAAAGCTAAATGTCGAGTTCTAATCTAGCTAGAACTAATCCCTCACATACAAGCGCATTTTCCGGACTAAAAAAATACTAACCCAATCACTAACGTATTTTCAGGACTAAAATACTAACCCGATCTAACAACTACATAAGATTGTAGATTATGAACTTGATGTACAACAATATACAACAAGAATGTGACCAATGTTACAAATGCACTAACTACACTATAACACTTCGTATCTTGACGATCATGTGTGTTCTTCTCTTACTCTTAAGATGGAAAAATGTTTGCATCACTTTAGAATGAATACAAACTAGTTAAATGATCAAATAAATGAGAATGTATGCTACTAAAAGTAATCAGAAAACTGTGTGCAAAGCTAGAGGTGAAGAAAAATGTGTAAAAGAGTCCATTATTTATAGGCAGCAAAAACTGTTGGGATCGTCCAGACGGTACCACGGTACCCTAATATATTAGGGTACCGTCCCTATAATTAAGGGTATCGTTTAACGTGTCAGAAACTCCTTTTTTGTACTTTAGTGGTGTAGTTAAAATCTGGTGAAGATAGATTAGTTTTTAGGGGAAAACCAGATTTTTTAAATTTTATTTTTAATAAAACATTTTATAAATATAAAAAATAATTTGTTTAATTATTTCTTTGATCATCCATCAAGTTTGATGTTCATTATTTATACCTTTAGTGATTTGACGTCGAAATGAAAATTTATGACTAAAAATTTGTTTACATTAACTTTTAACGTAAAATGTTTTTAGATTTTGTTATTATCAAAGCATAAAGGATTCGAAAAATATAAATAACGTTTTTAGACATTATTTGTATTAACAGAGCCGCCTCCTCTAAACCATCCCGTTAGATGTCTCTTATCTCTCTCTTCTCAAACCTTATATTAAAATAAAAAAAATAAGTCGCACGTATTGTTTTTGCAAATAGTTTTTGTGGCTTCGATCTTTTCCAATTGCTATTTAACATCTTGCATTTGTTTTATGTTTAATTATTGCTATCATTACTATTGATATAAAATTGTTGCTTGTCTTTGGCGGACCATAACACCCGCATCAAACTTCTAATCTATGCAAAAATCTTAATTTTCAATGAATTGCTGCTTTATTTTGCTTTTGTTGTTGCTGCTGTTTGAAGATTTGTTTTCGCTTATTGTCGGATGTCTTCATCAATAATTTTGTTTTTCATTTAATGATTGTTTTTTCTTTAATCGAATTCGAGCTTTCGCAATTTTCCCGATTGAATTGCGGTGAAGTATTAGATGATAAAGTAGTCGGCCCAAGCCCGTATGCGGGTTTAGTGTCAACTAGGATTTAGGGTTTCACAATGTATCTGTAACTGTAAATATTGCATGAATAATATAATATGATACGGGGTTTATATTATTCAACATGATATCAGAACGAGTTTGATCCTCAAACCTAGGTGGCTACATTGAACCGCCTCCCCTAAGCCACCTCGTCATACCCTTGTCACCACCCTTTATCCTTAATAAAAAGGTTCAAAAAGAAGAACATTCAAAAAGACATTTTTTTTTAATTATTACTAGTACTTTTAAAAAAAAAATTTCATGCTCCAAAATAAAAAATATCAAGACTACCATTTCTCAATCCATATCATGAGTTGAGAACGTGAAACTATCAAGATTTTCCTGAAAAAGTTGTCGCTATAGTCTAATCGATAACTTACAATATGAACAAGATGATTTAAGATAACAATTGCTACTAATAAAGATACCAATCGATAATGATACAATACTGACTCCTCTGAATTAACCAGTCAACCAAGTGTGGTCAACAAGTCAAACCTGAGCGAGAAATCAATTTATGATCCGGTGTAAGCACAGTGTGTTCCCGGGTCGTTATGTCCCGACGAGATTGAAATCGTATTTTGAAAAACGTTGGAGGGATTCAGTGATTGGGAAAGTAACCAGATAATGACTTGGATTGATTATACTAAGCAAATATGAATAGAAATAAGACAAATAAGCAATATTAACAATAACTGAAAATCAGATAAACCTAAAACACAATTAAGATTAAAATAAACGTAAACGCGTACCGGGAAAAGTGAAAATTAAGCAAAAATAAACTAGAGGGGGTGAAAATGACTTTTTACAAACTTATTATTAAAATAAAATTTAATAAAAAAGATTTTTTTTGATTATTTTATTATTTAATATTAATTAAAAACTATTTAATACTAATTATTAATATTTAAGATAAACTAAATACAATATAATATTAATTTAAGCTAAAAATGAAAAATTACTTTTAAAAATTCTAGAATAACTTAAAAATAATTTTAAAACTAAAAATATATTTTTTTTTGTCTTTTTGATAATTAATTAATTACTAATTAAATATTAATTAAACTAATTAAATTAATTTAAATTACTAAAAATACTAAAATGGCTTAGAGAATTAAGAAAATTTTTATAAAACTAATTAACCAATACAGGAATCCTTAAAAATTATAAAAAGTTTATAAAAATTAAAAATAAACTATTTTAGCAATTATTTACTTAATATTAATTAAAAACTAATTAAACTAAATTAATTAATAAAAATAGAAAATGAACAGTAATAATTATGAAACTTTTTTCTAAAAATACTTTATAATTAATAAAATCTAGAAAAAAAATAAAAAGATGCTAGGGGTTAAAAATAAACAGTAATGGATTTTATTTTTGATTTTTTGATTAAAACTAACTAAACTAATATTAATTATTATAAATACTAAATGAAAAGTGATAATTATGAAAATTTTTACACAAGTACTATGCTGGTGCAGAAACCTAGGAAAAATATAAAAAGTACTAAGTGCTTAATGAAGAAGTTGGAAAATAAGCTAAAAAGCTATAAAAAAATATTAAATAGAAGCTATCGCTATTTTTAAAATGATGATTTTTTGATTTTTCTTTTACAAAACTATTTATTAACTGAAAATGAGAAACTTTTGTGAAAACAATTCTGCTAGAACTAAAAAAAATAAGCAGTGTGCACACTAAAAAGCTCAACAGTGAGCTTTTTGAGGTAAAAATGGATTTTAAAAGTGGGATAAGCTACCAATAAGCTACACAGGGTACATTAAGCCATAAACAAGTGATATGCACACAAATAAGCCTGAATGAACCAATAAGCACAAAGAAATAAGCCAAAGCACAGAAATAAGCAATCCGAAAACTATACAGACCAAATAGACTAAAAGGGGCAATCTGCAGCCCTCTGTGGGACCCACAAATAAGCTCAGTGGTCCAAAAGGAGCTTTGAACCAATAAGCCAACCTGGGGGGCTTCTTAAAAAAACAAAAATCAAGCACAAAGATCAACTATTGAACAAGATGTGGTCAAATGAAAAATAGGTGAAACTGGGAAAAGGGTGGTACAGGGCACATGTATGTTCAAGCAGTCCACTTTGGACTCAAATTCAAGTGACCAAATGATTTCCAAACTTTGATTTTCTTTTTGTTCTGGACACACAAGCCACCAATGAACATGAAATAGTGATCACAAAGAATTTTTTTCAACTTATATTGAACCCTAGAATCTATCTGATGTTTTATCTCATTTTGACACTTATGAAAAATTTTGACTTTTTGATTTTCATGAAAAGTTGACTAAATGGAAATTTGAAAGCTTTTAAATGACTGAGATTGATATATTATGCTATGATGAGACTTAATTAAGCAACCATAACAACTAAATAACCAATATGTAAGATTATAGAACTTAAATCCTAACAGTGAGTCAACAACAAGAGATCAAATGAGATTTTGACTATTTTATGAAATACCAAGGATTTTTATGCTATGACTGACCTAACTGAACCTAATGGAAGGTAACTCAAACACTTGCAACAACAAAAACACCTTATACCACAGCTAATTATCTTGAACCAAACACCCCTATAGAAAACTGTTTTGATGATTTTCAAGAGAAAACACAGATTTAGACCAAGATGCAGGTTTATTATTACTTATTATGCCTTAAAAATGCTAACTAGAACAACTAAAGCCTATTAAAACAGTTTAAGCTAGATTTGACGGTTAAGAGTAATGATGGGCAATAAAGAAAACTAGTGAATAAGCAAGCACTTTTAAGCAACAATATGACTAAAGAACACTAAATAGGCAAGAAACTCCAAAGATAAGCAGATTAAGAGCACTTATATAGAGGAATGCCAAAATGTGAGAAAGTTACTTACAACTTATCCAAGCTGCAAAACTAGGAACCAAGGACCAATAACACTTCCTATAGGTTCTCCATAGAACCACTAACCCACTGCCATCCACAATTCACAGTGCTCCAGCTTTGTTCTTCATGATCTTGATTTTTTTATTTTTTTTTCTTGATTTTTCTTATTTTTTTTGTATTTTTTTGATTTTCTAAGTGACACTGGTTTTTAGTACTTCTAATAGCTTACAGAAGCTATGTTATGAGCTTAAATGAGCTTATGGGTCCCTAACAACATCTTTCAACAATATTAAGGGTAACATGAGATTTTGAGGTAAAAATAAGCATAAACTTAATTCAAAATGAAAAACTGAAATTGATTATGGAAATGAGTTCAAGATACACTGAAAACACTAAAATTACAACTTAGAAGCTATTTAGAACACTGAAATTGTAAATTAAACTAATTCGACATGCTTAAGCTAAAAATAAACTACACACTGCTCTCTTCTCCTTCTTCTTCATTATATAGGCCAATTTAGGGTTCAGTGGGACCTTCTGATCATATCCCAGCAATAAACTCAACCCTTGGATCACTAGGATTAATCCTAGCCTTTGAACTCGTTTTAGCGCCAAAAATGTAAACTGCAAATTGCACTGTAAATTGCAATGGGGGGGGGGGGCGCATTAATTAATAATTATGGTTGTCTTGTTAGGTGGATGGTGGAGTGGGCGGTGGAAATGACAAGGATGGTGGGGAGAGGTGAGGTGATGGCTTGCAGAAGCAAGTTGGGAAGAAGGAGGGAAGGGGAAGGTCAGGTTTGACCATTTGACATGGGATTTGTTATAAAAAGGGATTGGGCTTGGTGGACTGGGCTAGTGAGTAAAAGTGGTGGGTTTATTATTTTGGGTTGTGTTTGTTTTGGGTTGAAATGATACAAAGCAAGCATATACTTATTTTGGGTTGTGTTTGTTTCTTTCTAGCTTCTTGCTAGCGTCTTTAAAAATCCGCCATAAAAAAAAAAAATTATTAACACTTTGAGTTTCATAAGATGCAAAGCAAGCATATACTTATATAGACTCGTATCTCCCTCTTCATTGGCTACAGACATTACACATAACATATTTTGTAAAGGTTAACACCATACTTAACCTATCATAAGTGTTTAGAAGATTGTCTTATGTTGGTTTTCTTAAACGATTTCTAAGCTATTCCACATTTTTCTAAAACATTATATATTAGGGGAGACTTTCTTACGAGAACCATCTTATCTGCGAGAACTGAGAGAACCACCAAAAACATACATGCACGCCTTTTAAAATAAAATAAAAATACATGCAAATCATCAATAATCATAAGTATCCACCTATGTTCTTCAATATCATCATGAACTCATCCTCTTTTTTCACAAAGACCTTACACACGGCCGCAATATTGTCGTTGCATGCCTTATAAGAACACACATGCACACCTTCAAAGAAAAATGTATTTCCAATTTCTTAGCAAATTCTTTAGAACAACTATGTTTTTTTTTAAAACATATATGTTGTTTTTAGAACATATGTGCAAAAATACAATTATTGAAGGCGTGCATGTATGTTTTTGGTGGTTCTCTCAGTTCCTGCAGATAAGATGGTTCGCGCAAGAAAGTCTCACCTATATTAGAATCAAAAGATATATAAGTGCTTAGTTTGACTAAATTGAAGCAGCATATATAATGATTTACATAGATAAGTAAATACAATAGCTAGATAAAATTTCACAGAAATATTTCGATCTCACCATGATAACTATATATATATATATATATATATATATATATATATATATATATATATATATATATATATATATATATATATATATATATATATATATATATATATTTCCGTTAGCTACTCGCAACTAAATTTTTTATTCAAACCATGGCGAGTTAAGTTATGATGGTTTAAAACGTTCTAATCAAGTATTTTGGTTCGTTTTTCGTTTCTAAATGAGTTTATTATTTGTTCATTTGTTGTGTTAACTCAAAACCCAACACGTAAACCAAATGCTAAAAAAAACTTTAAAAAAGAAGAGAAATTTACTGAAATTCTTGTTGTCATAGTGGAAAATACTTAACCAACAAACCAAACTGCACGGTTTCTGATTTTCAAGAATCAAACGTTGCGGGTTGAATTTTAGCTTTAAACATAAACGGCCCCAAAGCAGCCATTGATTGGACCTTGCATGTCAAGTTCATTTGTGTTACTACGTACCAACAATTGTGAAAAGAAAAGAATGCAAAATCTAGTTACACAAAGTAATTCTAAATTATATAACACTAAAAGTCATTCTACTCCAAAATAGCTAAAGTGGCATTATACAATTTAGGAGAAACATTTGATGCTAAAGAGTTTTAAAAAAATTTAGAGGTAGCATAGTTGAATAAGTATGTTGATTTAATTCTGGATAAATGCTTTACACGAATTACATTAACTCAGTAACACAATTACACAAATGTGTTTGGTTCTGAAAGAGAGTAATACAAATGCGTAAAGTATATGATAACTTTTAAAATTATCGAAGCCCAAAACTCTTACAAACTACCCTTTGAAATAGAAACTCCGTTACAAAGTAACATCACAACATAACTGCAAAAAAAACTAATAAGTTTAAAGTAAGTTAGAGTTATAATATTGAATTAAAAGTGAAATTCATGAAAATATCAAACTTCAAATATATGGAACAACATTCTTCCTGTAAATTTGAGTATATGACTTGTGGAGCAACTAAAATCCTGATAAACAATCAATTCCTAACACCTTTATATAAATTATTATCAAATCATCTAGATAAGCATCGTATGAACTATGAAGAATGGGTGTAAGCTCGACATATAAAAGTTACTTTATCCTCGTATAAACTATAATGGAGACGACGTCCCCATAAAAAAGGCTAAGAATGTAAAAAGAAAGGGAAACAAACCCTCTTTAAAATAGAGAAAGAATAATATTGAATGTGTTGTCGATTATATGTTTTGTGATCTTTGCAAATTATATTTGTTAGGTTTTAAAGAATATGTGATTCTTCACGGCATGTGGAGATTTTATAGAGAAAGAAGTTTTTTTTTTTTTTTTTTTTTTTTTTTTTTTTTGTGGCGTTTGTATCTTTGATATTCATCAAATTATAGTTTCATTTTGATGTTTTCATAAGACATTGTTAGTTTTACCTATGTTGTAATATCTTTATTATAGATTTACATTCTTTAACATGAAATGAGAGAAACACTTTATCCACAAGGAGGATTTCCATGTGTAATGAATTATCGATATTTTTGATAGGGTAAATTCCACTTTTATGCCTAAAATCGAATTTAGAATCACAATTGAGTCACTTTTTATCCAAGTTCCAATTTTGGTCATGTGCGACCTGTACAACTGTGCTACCCACTTAAAATTGTGACACGTGTCCAGTTTGATTTGATATTTTGTCTTTTATTGTCTTTTATTAAATGTATTAAAAGACTAAAATACCCTTGTCATATAAATCACCTCCTCTTTCACCTAACTCTCAAAAAACTTTCATTACCATCTCCTCCTCTCTCTCTCCCCCCGCCGGCTGCCACCGCCACAACGCCACCACCGCCACTCCCACAACCACACCGCCACCACCACAACACTCCTCAACACCTCCTCTTTCTTTTGACACTAGTCACGCGCCATCAATCACTCTCTATCACCACATACCACCTCCGCCGCCGTCACCAACACACATCACCACCACCTCTTTTGTTAAAACTTGGAGATCTATAAAGGCAAGGTAAGAAAACGCGTTTATACGCGGGGTTTGATTCGGATACGAGTCAAACTCGTCACATCTTGATGTTTTTAAGTATAAAAAAAGTTAGTAAAGGGAGCCAAGTGCTCAAATACTCCAGAAATGATGGGGATATACCGATCTATAGATTGGAAAAGAAAAAGGTCTCGCCAGATAATTATTCCGGCGACGGTGTCGGAATCTGCTACTGCTTGGCCGGAGTTAATGAATTTTCTGGTGAGGGTGATTAGAGAGAGGTACACAAGATTTATTGAAGGTGTCATTTCTTGCCGCTATATTCATGAGATATACACTTTGGAACGGTTGCTCCAAACGCACGAAATTGTTTGGTATCATTATGAGCTTGTACAAGAACTAAAAAAAAGAAAAAGAAAGAAAGAATCCAATACTGTTTAACAGTAAACACGTGCATATACAAGTAAAAAAAATTGATATCAAAAGTCAACCAAACAAAGAATCCAATACTGTTTGGTTTTGCCTTCACATTGCCTTCACATTATGCCTTGTTATTTAAAAAAAAAAAGAAAAAAAAAAAAAGTTAGCCAAAAAATGGAAAAAAAAAGGTTAGCCGGAAATATTGCCGGCAACATGGTAGCACAGTAGCACATTTAATGGTAGCACAGTCGCACATTTAATGGACACGTGTCACACATTTAAAAGAGGGTATTTTAGTCTTTTAATACATTTAATAAAAGACAATAAAAGACAAAATATCAAATCAAACTGGACACGTGNAAAAAAAAGAAGTTAGCCGGAAACTGGAAAAAAAAAGGTTAGCCGGAAATATTGCCGGCAACATGGTAGCACAGTAGCACATTTAATGGTAGCACAGTCGCACATTTAATGGACACGTGTCACACATTTAAAAGAGGGTATTTTAGTCTTTTAATACATTTAATAAAAGACAATAAAAGACAAAATATCAAATCAAACTGGACACGTGTCACAATTTTAAGTGGGTAGCACAGTTGCACAGGTCGCACATGACCAAAATTGAAAGTTGTATAAAAGTTGACTCAGTTGTGATGTAAAATTCGATTTTAAGCCTAAAATTGGAATTTTCCCTTTTTGATATTTTAAAACTAGCAAAGGAAATCAATTGTACAACTTTACGAGAACCAAAAAGTATACCTTATCTTTATCTTTATCTTTTTATCTCAAATGTTGGTATGTGATGTAACAACTAATAGAAATTTATAGAGAAAGAAAAGTTGGACCTCCAAGATACCGTCAATGTTTAAAACTTAAATTAAAATGATAGTTGATAGGCACACTCCAAATAATGAATGAGACACTCCATCTTACGTTGTGAACAGTTGTACATATATCACGATGCTTACTTATTTGTACTTTAGAGTTGAAGTGTGTCAATCACTTCCTAATTAAAATAGGCGGGATGTTTCAAAATGATGAAACATAAGTATATCAAGATGGAAAAAATATACCCCATATATCATTTCTGAAATCAAAATAAATTTATTTATATTAGAAATGAAGCTTCTTTTATTGCAAGAATAACTTACATGACATTTTTATTTTTTTATTTATTATTTTTTTAAAACGAAACTAACATGACAATTCATTTATAACTAAAATACAAATTGGATATCAAGACGGGGTGCTTCAAAATATGTCCATTATTGTTGTTTGCCATTTCCGGATATGAATGCCCGGTTTCTATTTAACAACTAATTACATTTGTTGAAAACTAAAACAAGACTAGAAGTATCATCAGTGTCTTCATGTTCTTCGTATTCGTGTTTGATCCTTTTGTTTGATTATATAGTTTGTTTCATTTTCTTCATATATAAGCAAAGAACTTTAGTTCTTTCTTAGCGTTTATGTATTTACTAGACAAGTACTTGTGTATAGCGGTGAGATTTTATAGCGGCATATAGCTATACTGATATTTTGGTTACACAAAACGTTACACAATATATTTAACCAAAATATCATTATAACGTATGTCGTTATAAATTTCATTGCTATACACGGGTACTCGTCTAGTTTTACACAATGGTTTGAACTTTTTATATACTATTTTGTACATTCAAAATCGAATTACGTATTACTTTGGATTACGTTTACTTTGGATTTCTGATAGCTTAAAACTAGGATTGTATATCATGCTAGTAGTTTTTGATATACCTATATCTTTTCATGCCTTGGCTGATCATGGTGATTAAAGCTTAATAATTTGGCATTTTATTATTACTTTTGATCTCATTCGGTTAATTAGAAAATCAAACCAGTTTAAGATATAATACTCTAATCAAAGGAACTAATTCAGACTCTAATAAATCAAAATTGATTAACCAATTCAACTTCAATAACTCGGATACAAAAAATTAAAACAACCGCGCCTAATCCAAATCCCCAAAAAAAAAACCCCGACCCGAAAAACCGAAATTATTAATAACTCTACTAAAAAGATGCATACCCTGCTCCAGAGAATCCTAGATCCGCCACTGGGTTAGCGAGAGGTAGGGGTGATAGTGTGGGTTGTGTTGAGAAAGTAGCGGTGAGGTGTTGCAGAAAGTTGGATGGCAAGTGAGATCTATCATGAAAAGTGAGAGTTGGGCGCAAAGTGTGAGCGGGAAAATGAAAGTGAATGGACCGAGAACTAAACCTGAACCGAGAATCGAACCAAAACCGACCAAACCCAAACCGCATTTTAGAACCGCGGTCTGGTTCTCGGTTCTTAGATATTGCAAGTTGTGGTTCTGGGTTCGGTTCTGTAACCACCCGTAATTTTCCGGACTATCATTTTAATAGTGGAGTATTTTGTTTTATCAGAAACTGTGAAATTTTAATTTTATGACATTTACTGATTTTTATAACTCTAAAACGAGAAGTTATATTGTTTTTCTGAATAACGACACCGCACGTTTACTGACACTACATTGGTTATGGTTAAAGTCCAATAAATATTTCTCAGAGTCAATAATATTGTTCTATATTACTTTTATGAAAACATTCACAAAAGTGTATTTTACACATTTTCGCTCAAAACGCAAAACCGAGATACCGCAATTACATTCTTAGCTCAAAGAGATACGAAATAAACAGAGTGACACATTAACAAAACTTTCACATATAAAGAGCCGTATTCCAGGGTGTCCGAGCTGTGCTACCGCACAGAGCCTCAAAAAATATATCCCTTATATATTTTATGGCCTCAAAATTTACTTCTAACTTCAAAATGTTAACGATAAATGAAATATGTTCTAAATATTTGTTAAACTCATCTTAAAGTGGTTAAGAGTGATGAAGAACTCATTTAAACTTTTAATTTAGATGGTTACAATAAATATGTATCAATATGTGCAGGCATCATAAATTATTTTGCACATGGCCTACGCTAACTCAGCTACGGCAGTGCAAATATACATTTGGATTGGAATAGATAGTGACATTTACCTAAAATGTATATTCACAATATTTCAAACACAATATACTTTAGTCAAATATTTTTTTTCTTTCTTTTGGTGTACACATCATCGAACACCACCACCTTTCATCACATGCATTATGCATACAGGGTCGGAGCTAGGGGTTTCCCGCGGGTGCACGGGAACCCCATGAATTTTTTTTGATGTAGTGTTAATTTTTGGATAAAACACCCATTTTTCCTAAATGCATCTTAAATGCACCCGGTCCTTTGAAATGTGTTTCCGGTATTACAGTTCAAAATATTTTGTGCACCCGGTCATATTACGGTTCAAAAGATTTTGTGCACCCAGGGTTGGTTGGATCGAGTCAGGTTTGACCCGTTGCTTAACCCTACTTACAACCATGGATTTCCATTGCAAATTTTGTAAGTTAGTTATCATATTATTCGTTTTAAATGCCATTACGAATTCACTCCAATTTTATAAAGAGCGAAACCGGGCAATTAAGAGTATAGAAAATAAGGATTGAGATTCTCTCAAGTTGATATGAACATGATCAATAATGTTCTTTCATAATCAAAAATAAAATTGGGTCACTCAGTAGGTCTCACTGTGTATTTATAAAGGAACATTACCGGTCATGCTCATATCAACTTGAGAGGATCTTAACCCTTTTTTGAAGGCTCTTAATACTTTACTAGGATAATTTTCTACCATAGTGACCATATTTATTTATTGCTAATATTAAATAATTTATCTTTATAGGAATTCTGTTGATGCATATTGTGGATGCTAATATGGAGCACAAGGCAACATTCATGCACAAGTTACTCGATAAAATGGTGTTCAGGCCATTTAAGTCTCTATTATGAGGGCGCATATGCGGTTTTATCCTTTGTATGTTATTAACAGCCCCGTTTCTCCTTAAAATCAATGACATACTATATGTAGTTTTACCACCTTCAACAAATCCTCCATATTATTCATTAGAAAGAAGTGTGGAATATGATGTTCCAATGAGGACCACGAAATATGGGATCATGTTTTTTGTGAGATCAGCTGATGAGTTTGACCATGCATACTGGGGTTTTCGAGATCATGTCGAAAATGGAATCATAATAAAAACACTGCAGAAACGTTGCTATTATAAACTCCCATCGCTTAATCTCAAATGGAATCCGGAACCTACAGATTATCCAACTTCATGTACCAGGGACTTGGAACGCACATAATGCCTTGATTAGATTGTTATTTTAGAGAAATTGTTTTCATTTCGTATGTACATTTGGAATTTTATCTTTGGTAACTTGATGAATTATTGAATGGATATTGCTAGTTGAATATAAACTATCTTATTTAAGCGTGAATATATATTTGTTTAGCTTGTTCATAGAAGTTTATTTAGGTAAATGCACAATGTGTACATATCTTTTTCCGAAGTACATATGACTAATGGAGTCACGGTGCACGAGCAGCTGTCTCTACAAATGAGTAGTGTTGTTTGTTTTGGCCTTGCTTTTATAGCAACATATTATTCTGGTTATAGATCAAGTGATCTGCACCTTCTATGTAAATAAACAATCTGTCTTTCTACAAAGCTATTTCATGCCAAAAATCTTTTTCCACGTATGTTGCAGGAAGACATCCAGCACTATAATATCTACGAGCAAAAACCTTGTTCGCCATTTTCTCATAATCATGAAAAAGGATTTCCATTCAGCAAGGCGAAGAGGTTGCACTCTTGTGGTAACCATCCCAGCGGTAACTGAAGAACTCACAGGCAAAACAATCTTGCACATCCCTGAAAAAACAAAAAGTCAAGGGGAAAGGATGTCACAGAACTGCTCCAATAATACGTGATAAGATGTATACAATCGGAGAACCATGTTGCACCAAGTATAGATGGACCAGATTCAATGAAATGTTATAATTTCATATCACCGATTATTAACAGTGTAAAAAAGTGAAATACAACACATCCCAACAGTTGAAGTGTAATCCGTGGATGACTACTCTTTTAACATATTAGTTATGTCTCAACTGATTTCAAATCCTCGGCATGAACTTTAAAATGTTAGAATGATGTCTTCTCACTGTATAGGCAATTTAGAATGACACTCTAATTCGAAATTGAGTCCACTCAGATACTGATACATTATCAGTGGTTCGGTTACAGCTAACAAAGATGATCCACTAATCTTATCAACTTTAATGAAGCATTACCAGATTTTGAAGCCTCGGGAGCTGTCTTTTGCAAATAAACCAAAGGATCCTCAAAGTCTTCTTTACTTGGATAATAAGGCGGACACTCTGGGATTTTGACTATCCAATCAAGATCATTTACATCCAACATTTCAACCTTCAGTTTCAACAGATTATCTTTGGTTTTAATTGCAATAAGTATAATTCTCAAAACAAAGTTTTGGCAGTCACGAGTAGGATGCTGGTTTTGCTATTCAAGCTCTACTAGCTATCTTACTGATGAAATTGGGTCTACTTTAATGAAAAGACATGATACAGGTCTTTACATAATTGGAAAGTATCACTACTTGTTAACGTTAAGACATTATGTTTTTTTTACTGGAATTGAATAAGCATGATTAAATATCCCATAACTCTTCTGTAGGTTCATGCACCAACATATTTCAGATTGTACTGCTTATTAAAAGTATTTATCCAATCTTTATATAAGTTGATAGTCACAAACTAAAATAGGGCTCCTTTACTCATCTACTTACTCTCTATCTATCCCATGTGTTGCCTCCTATTTGCAACAACGCCACCAGAAATGGTTGGTGAGAAAATGAAACCTGAGTAACTGAGCGATGTTGTCAAAATAATACTTCCGTTACGGATCAGTATATATATTTTACTTTCCACTTGAATATGCTTACACAAATCTTTCAAAATGTAATGAGCTTATAGTAAGTGCAAGACACTTTGTGCACGACTTCCTCTGACTAATAACAACACTTGTCAGAGGTAATTGACACACATTAGAGGTGGCAGAATGGGTGGGTCAAGCAAGTTGGGTAACATGTCAAAATGGATAATGTTTGCACGTCGGGTTACGTAGATCCCTGACATTTTTTGGCCCAAATTTTTGAGTTTTAATCATACGGAGTAAACAAATAGTGTCTCACATATGATAACAAAAGTTACTTTATTTCATATGTGACTTATAACTTTAATAGAACGATTAAAAAGGTTTAATACTTTCAAAATACACTTCGGACAACTTTCAACCTATTTAACCTGTTTCCTTTTGAGCTACTTTTTTTTAATTTGACCCGTTAGAGATAACACATAACCTGAATCAACCAATTCATAAGTAAAAGACACCTGAAAGACACATTCTGAATCATTAATGTGGTCTCAACGAGTTTTTAACTTATCTGACTGTGCTCATATACAGGGACGGAACCAGGACACAAAACGACCCGGTGCACTTAGAATAAACTAAACAATACTACAAACACAAGTTTTAGGGAACGGGTGCATTTAAAAAAAATCGAGGTTTTTTAACAAAATTAATACTATGCAAGAAAAATCCATGGGTGTCCTGGGACCCCCCGGAACACCCCCTGGTTCCGTCACTGCTCATATANTGATATTGTCATTGAGCATCAGTCAAAATAATTTGCCATTTAACATATTTATGAGTTACGTTTAACTACAAGAAACTCACTGAACTTGGTCACTAAGTATGTTGAGCACATCATCAGCAATGCAGGCTCAAAAAGTTACATGTGGCACAGGAAGAAAGAGATGGAAAAATTTCCTACAAGTTCAAGAGGATACTTGGAGAAATTACAGATACAAGATGGTTAATGGTTTGTTACTGCATTTTGACTTATAATAAAATCTTAAAGCACAGATATTTTTTTTTGGGAAAAAGGGAAAATCCCCGGCATATATATTAATCAACAAAAACTATACAAAGAAAACTAACTATGGACACACCCATAGCAGTTTATGTTCCAAGACATACCCAAAACATGCTTTGGGAACAACATAAGTAATAATAACCTTCTACTGTATTACATTTTGTCTTAAAACTACACCAAGGATTATTACTCAATAGCCTGAACCAACGTATTGCACTTTTCTTCATCCTTGAATCAGGAACCATAACAAAGGAGACCACCTGAATTTCATGGAAGCCCATAAACTCTCTAAGCCCAAGCTGAGAAGTAGCCAAACCAGACTTTAACATCTCAAAACCAACAGCCCCCCTTATACTCCAAAAGCACAAAATTCACTTTATTCCACCAGAACCACTCAGCAGAAAATTGAAGCACCCAAAAACAATTCCCAGATAAGAAGAAAGTAAAATAAATCCAGTCTTCATTATACCATAGAGTGCAGTAACCAAAATACAACCCCATATCACAATCTTCAGCAAACCAGCAACAACCAACTATAGCATCACCCATCATGGAACAAAGAAGCATTTGGACTTATCACTATTAATTACATTAACATTCCATTTCTCAGTGACTTTACTGACTTGCATAGAATTCTTTACTTTAAGGCTCATAAGTCTAGATCTTATATGCTCTTTAATGACACAACAAAGGCTATCCACACTTCTAGTTTTACCATGAAATAGCCTCAAGTTTCTTTCTTGCCATATGAAATAAACTAAAGCCCCAATAACCAACCTCTGAATAATACTCCAAATGGACTTACCCAAAGGTCTAGCCAACAACACTTCAATAATCTGATATAAATCAGTAGACCCAGGATCAAAGTTCATAAGAGTCTTAAAATAATTTAAGACTTGAGATGAGAATGGACAACTGAAAAACAAATGATTATGGCTATCCTGAGTCAAATTACACAAAGAACATGTTAAATTACCCACCATAGCCCAAGGCGCTAATCTGTCCTGAGTTTTTAGCTTCTTCTTAATAGCTAGCCACAGAATAAATGAATTCCTAGGAATGTTTTGGCTAAACCACACAACCTTATACCAAGGAACAATAGGTTTGACAGGTAAACAGTCTTCACAGAAAAGCCCTTTACAACGTCACCATTAGTTTTCCAAAGAACAGTATCTCTTTTATCATTGAATAAAAGAGGTGGAGGAAGATGAAGAAGAAATGGAAACTTATCTGTTAAGCAAGCAGGCCATTTCCACTCACCATGATTCACCATATGAGCAACCTTGCAATTAAGAGATAAGCCTGCCTCATATATATCCCTTTTAGAGATATAATGACACAAAGGACCAAGAAAACTCCAGTTATCAAACCAGACAAAAGTATCGCAACCATTACCAATCCTATGAACAATATGACTCCTCAGCACATCCCTAATCTGCAATATTTTCTTCCATCCCCAGCATACATCATTCTAACTTGGAATATCCCAGAAACTCCTTTCACCCTTACTTCTGTCACAAAGCCTATAAGCATTAACCCACTTTACCCACATAGAATCCTTCTTTGAAACAATGTTCCAAACATGTTTAGACATCAAAGCAGTGTTCCAACATTGTAAAGATTTAATCACAAGGCCTCCTTGAATCTTCAGCCCGCACACATCATCCCATTTCACCTTAGCCTTACCTCGCTGCAAATCTCCTTGAGACCAAATGAAACCCCTCATAAGCTTTTCAATGGTTTGGGAAACATAAGCAGGGAGGATAAACACTGAAGACCAGAACACTTGCATAGAGCTAATAACTGAATTAAGCAACTGAAGACGACCAGCAAAAGACAGAGTTTTGTTCTTCCAATTGTGAAGTCTACTCTTAACTCTATCAATTAATGGATCACACTGCTTCTTATACAATCTAGAAGATATCAATGGAACACCCAAATACCTAATAGGCAAAGATCCCACAGAAAAAGGCATAACCCTAAGAATAGCAGCTCTAGAATAGGCGGGAACATTACCAAAGAAAACCAAGCTTTTCTCCATATTAGGCTTAAGACCAGAAACATCACTAAACTCATAAAGAGCATCTTTCAGGATAGAGACAGAACCCACATCACCATTAGAGAA
Organism: Artemisia annua; assembly: GCA_014162995.1. Taxonomy (NCBI): domain Eukaryota; kingdom Viridiplantae; phylum Streptophyta; class Magnoliopsida; order Asterales; family Asteraceae; genus Artemisia; species Artemisia annua. The sequence continues at coordinate 49,337 of LBNU01026202.1, read as the reverse complement.
TAACATCAAATCGTCCGCAAAACAAAGATGAGTAAGATTCACTTTGCTACATCTCCAATGGTATTTAAACACATTACTCTGCCCAATCTTCCTATTGATCATTAAAGTGAGAAGTTCCATGACAAGGGTAAAAAGATAAGGAGATAACGGGTCCCCCTGCCTTAGCCAAAAAAGCACAGATATTTTAAAAAAGGGCAAATCATAAGCGTTGTATAACAGGTCAAAAATTGGTTCCTGTCCAATGCCTACTGTTTGTTATATGTCAAAACAGGTTGTGTTGACCCGAAACACTTCTTATCCTATCTTTTTAAACCATTTAAAAGAAAATAGAGCGTTGAAAATAACTATAGAAATTGAAGTATATTCAATAACAATACCTTGCAGCAAAACAACACTTCAAAGATGAAAATAAGAACACGTTGTGTTGACCCAAACCACTTCAAGTTTCAACCCGTTAGGCGGGTATGAGCTAATCTTTTTTACTTTACGAGATTGACCCCTTAAAGATGAGAAAAACTAACAAACCCACATTCATAAGTAAATCACTAAAAATTAGGCATTACATAAATAAGAAATTAGGCTACTTAAAACCATGAACATTCAGAATATTCATTACCTGATTTTCAAAACTTGAAAGGACAGAATCAGGTGTATTTCTGTGCTCCGACTATGAAGATGAAAGATGGTTGACCCTGAATGTTTCTGAAACAGATTCATCACTCTCTTGATACGCATAAGCAGACGTGTCCCAAGATTTCAGTGCTTCAGGGTACAGCCAGGATCAAACTCGTCTTCAACCTTAGAAATATTCACATCCGGTTCGACTCCAATTTTGCAATATGGATTATGTGCTTCGTTTTCAGTTACTGGATACAATTTAGATAGCAGAATCATGTCAGTAGCAATTCTGTATTGCCGTTCAACCTCGGTTACAATATCTTTCTGCGGCTCAAACATCATGCTTCTTCATACAGCCTCTATTTTTAAGATATTATCCCTTACATAGATTGTAAGGTTGTTTCCACAAGGTAGGTTACGTTTCTGTATTTAAAAAAATTGTGAAAAACCACAATTATATAAGGGATTCACAGAAAACTGAGAATGAAAAATATAAAACATACCATGACGAAGGATGTAGATAGCCATTGCCAGTTGATATATGCTACATAACAGTCACGTTTGCAAATACCACAGAGAATTGTTCCATGAGAATGTCTTGAAGCACTTGTGTAATCTCTTGACCTTGTTAGACACTAACGTATATGATGCTGGAAACGGATTAAGCTCACAAACGCAGCCTTGATGTTTCGATGAGATACCAAATCTTCAAAAGATTGATCTTCATATTCCATAGCTGAATGAAGAAGCATTGATTCTTTGCACAAAAGTTCCTCATGTGGAAGAAGCGGTGTCCGATTTAAAAGGGCATAATGATGACTAGCTATGGATCGTTACAGAAACCAATCACCACGGGAAAAATTTACAGCCTCGCTGCAAATGAAACCTATTGGATACCAATTAATGGTCAGTAAAATCAGCACAATGTTTAGATAAAAAAATAATATTGTATATTGGAACTCAGGAAATAGTTGTATCAAGACTAAATCCTCCATGATATGCTCACGGGAAGGTTACCACAAATTCACCAGGTTTTTGAACAGCCTCTATACTGGAACACCGTGTTAATGACAATATATTTGGAGGAAATATGGTGGTCTTCCCCAAAAAAGCATCAAAAGCACGAGCCTCCCCATCAACTAATAAAATGGCATTCGCATACACCTTATGCTGAACGACCTTTTCAAAATTCAGAGCAGCATGACCAGGAACACCATACTAAGTTTTTGCAGCTCTACAATGATGATAATTTATGCTGCAATATGCTAATATGGGAAGGTCAATACAGGTATAAGATACACATATGATGACATTATATAACAAAGATACATACCTATACAGGTAGAGATCTTGTACATGCCAAGCAAACATGCTAACTAGCATCCCAATGTAAAGCATAGGCTCAGTAAGTTCCTGAAAACGTACAAGCAATAGGAAGAATATGGAGATAAAGAATATCTGGCATAGATGACGAGAGAAAATCTGAATACTGGAATCGTTACAGGTCAGTATATTTACTTTACTTTCCACCTGAAAATGCTTGAAGAAATCTTTTAAAATGTAATGAACTTATAATATGTGCACGACTCCCTATGACTATTAACAACTTATCTGAAGTTATTGACACATATTAGAGGTGGCAAAATAGAGTTGGGTAACATATTCAAAGCATGGCACATGAAGGAAGAGATAGAAAGTTTTCTTATAAGTTCAAGTGGATACTTGGAGAAATTACAGATGCAAGATGGTTAATGGTTTGCATTGGATAACTGGTCAAAAACTGGTTCCCGTCAAATGGGTACTTTTGGTTATATGTCAAAACAGGTTCTGTTGACCCAAACACTTCTTATCCTAACTTTTTAAACAATTTGAACGCAAATAGAGTGTTGAAAATGACTACAGAAATTAAGGTAGGTTGTGTTGACCCAAAACACTAGTTTCAACCCGTTTGGCGGATTTTGAGCTAAACTTTTTTACTTTACGAGATTGACAGCAGACGAGCCTACAAACATAATATGAACTTATCATACAAGCTTACACACTACCTCAAAAATCGCAATTTAAGTTCAACCCTTCTCATTTTGGGTTTTTAAGCATTACACAACCTCGGGGGCATGAACATCATGAAACATTGGAGAACGAATTTATCAACAAATTGAAGTTAACGACTAGCTAGTTTAACTTTTATGCATACTGATCAAACTAAAGTTACTGATCGGAGAGAAAGAAAAAACTACAGATCAAAACTACAAAATCAGCACCATTTCTAACATTTTCAGCTAGTCAAGTTACTACGGCCTTATTTCTTCAGCCATGTGGAACTGCATGGGTCCAATAAACTTTTGAGCCTGAGCCTCCGCTTCGAGTTTTCTTAATTTGATCTTTATCAAAAGCGTCGATGCTAATATAACCCAGAACACTGTTAAAATGACCAAGCATACTTTCCATTGTGATATGACGTGAGCCCTTGTTCCATAGTCGTCAGAGAACATCAATGGGAACTTCATCGTCATGTTTGGATAACACATTCCGTAATCATGGAATGTGGGATATGCAAGCCTTCTAACACTAAACATCTGGTAAAAGTAGATGTAAGGGACACCATCTTTCCTAGATGGTGTCCCGTCAACAGTCTTGACATGACGTACCAACCCATTAAGATAAGAAGTTGCTTGGCTGCATCTTGCATCCAAGCAAGGCCATCCCGTTTCGGTGATGATAAGTGGCAAATCAGGGAACCCTTTTACCTCTAACGCTCGGTAAAGGGAGTCGACCATGAAGTCAAAGAGGTTCAGGTAAGAGTGACCTGTTTTGGTATCAAGAACCAAAAATGTTGATTTTTCAAAAAGTGCAAAAGTGGAAGGAAATGTTGAACCACTGTAGGCGATAAAGGGGTGTACGGTCACAAAAAAAGAGGAATTAATTTGGGTGATTAGGCGGCATAGAGGCTTTAAGAGTCGGAGCTTTGTTGAAATGAATCGTGCGTCGGAAGGTTGGGCGGCTGCATCAATGAAATGTGTGTATGATAAGGACGTGGAGATATCAATATCGTAAATTCCAGCTTCTTGGAGAACGGTGTATGTGTTTTGGATTGCAAGAATCACGGTTTGAATGGGTGGTTCGGTCTCCTGAACATAATCGCCAACAGATATAGCAGTTACCTTGACATGGCCGTAAAAATCGACGACATTTGTGAAGATCCAAGATTTTGCAAAAGACCCATTCTTACTAAACTCAGTAACAAGGGAGTTGGGGACGGATAGAAGAAGTGTTATGTTCGTGTCGTAAAATGCGGTGATTATTTCGGGTGACGGTTTGGGTAGCCTAACGGCGGATATGTTCTGCTGTAAGAGCAATGCCACCACCCTTTGCGGTGGTGGCAGAATTCGGGAAGGCATGTATGTTACCCCAACTACGGTGGGGTTAACGGGTGTGACCATCATGATCATCATCAAACATAGTGCAGATAACAACATCGCTAAATGACGAAGAGTGATTGTTTTTTATTGAATGAATGTTAGAGAATGAGTGTATGAGTGTGGGGTTTTATGATAAAATTCAAGAACAGGGTTAATCGGGGAAAACTTGACACGTGTCCTTACGCGGCAAATACACCTTCACTTTATTTCAAAGAAAAAAATATATTATATACACCTTCACTCACAACATATTCGTTTTTGCCCCACCTACACACAATTTTATACAGTATTCTTTTTCATTTTTTCAAACAAACTAAATTTTATTTATACAAATAAAAATACAATACGAAACTAAAAAATAATTTAAAAAAAAAGCGTACAAAAAAATGTGATAAAAAATAAAAAAAACATACGACAAATAAAAAATAGGAGAATTTCATATCTATCCCTCATTTGGTTCAAAATTTCATATACATCCAACCTAACTTGAAAATTACATATATGTCCAATTTAAAACTTAAAACTTCATATATGTCTAAATACTCAATTTATATATAATTAAAACCATAAAATGTATATTTATTATCATTGAATTATAAAATGACCAATATACCCTTGTTTCTCTACCCTAAGAGCATAAGGTGTCTTAACCTTGGGTGAAACTTTCACTCAGCGCCACATCGGCTTTAACCTTTTCACAATTAAAAAAAAAAAAAAAAAAAAAAAAAAAAAAAAAAAAAAAAAAAAAAAAAAAAAAAAAAAA